>CABFWO010003563.1:31234-84100 GCA_902155825.1 Timema genevievae
GAACTATTATATTGATATTAAAAAAAACTATATTTTAATTTTTTATTGAGGGGAGGGAAAAGGCTACCCTTAGCTCATCTCCTCTCCCCACCCCCAAATTAAAAATGCTTGTGCCTTGCCTGGGGTTACGGTTTAAAAATAAATACCTTGGAACCAAAAAATACAAGCTAGGTAAAATACAATGGCATATATACATTTTTAATTTGAGGATTTGGGTTGTAGGTGGTTTACTCAAGTGATCTATTTCGGGTGACACATGTGAAATGGATCAATGCTCATACTGTTACAATCAGGCCTGGAGAGGTTTACATGTCCGTTTAGAAATAGAAGGGGAGGGGTAGTAACGGAGAGAATTTTTCAAGCCTTATACAAACATGTGGTGGTTTATCGATTCGAGTTCCGATGCACTTATGATGATGTTACTGAAAATATGTCCAACTAGATTCTCTTTTGCTCTCACTTTTCAAAATAAATATACATATTGATTTTAGCAGGCCTTTGTGTAACATTTTATACGCCATAGCAAAATTATTTGTTTTCTAGTGCTTACATCAACATGTACACTCTGTTTACGTTGAAGGAAGGCTTAACTTGAGTATTACACTACTGACCATTTTGTAAGCTAAACCTAAGTTGAATCAAATAACATAAACATGTTATACTTTATGTCAAATTAAGTGTGTATCTATTTTTAATTTCCAAAATGCTTTTTGGCTTTTAAAAATATGTACTTTATCTTTTTTAAAGAATAAGATCAGGTGGACAGACAGGATTACAAATGAAAAAATTGTAGGAAAAGTGGCTGAGAAGATAGCTTATTTGGTTGTGATTTTTGGGTACAAGGCAAACTGGAGTGGACACAGCCTTAGGAGGAACTGTCTTTTGCATGACATAAAAGGAAAGATTAAGCGAAAGAAGACCTTAGAAAAAAAGGAGGATTCTAAAATTGTATGACTTTAAGGAAATATGCATATAACCTGAATGGGTAGTAATACGCGGTGCTAATAATAATAATTTAAAGAAATAAGAAAAATCTGAGAGCTGAAGGAGGAGGCAGAGAACAGGGTGCATTAGTAGTCTAAGTTCACTGGCGAAAGGAAGGGATCTGTCGTATGACAGAACACCTAATAATAAATATGTACTAGGTCAGGATATCCATATGCGTACAATAACTAAACCCGAGTTGAGACGGTAATGTTAGATGAAATGTGACCTCATTTTAATGGAGTGTATTGAAAAACCATCAGTCAACAACCACCCTTACAACATCCAATAATAATTGGAACTCTGACCTTTCCATCACTCAAAAGCTATACCAAAAGAGAGTGACATCCTAGTCAACATACCCAATAGTGCGAGTGATATAGGACAGGGTTTCCCAAACATTTTAGAACGAAAGGACCTACAAGCTAGAAAAAATACATACTGGAGCCGTCATAAAAAATATACTATTATTGTGAAAATTCAATAACGACAGTTAAATTTTACAAGTATAGAAGTATAAAACAAATGGAAAACATCACATCTTCCGATCGCCTTTGGCAAATTTCCTTTATTCTAATTTGAAAAAATTGTCAATCCTAATTACTTATATGAGTTTATAGTGTAAAAAACTAATACGGAATATTTTAAAATTGCCTCATGAAACTCTAATTGCACGCATCTTAAGGGTGATTTACATGGTGCTGTTTTTATTAGCGTTGAACAAGCTGTACCGGCCACTTCTTCTTATAGCTACGGCCACAATAGACTAAAAGAGGGTGGACGGAATCTAAGGAAATTATTATAACAAAATTTAGCCAATTTGCAAGTTTAAGAAATATTGGAATTATTTATTTAAGATAAACAACAGAGGTAAACAACAAATTACATGGCCTTACAAGTCAAACTGAAGTGTGTTGAAAAACATATAAATATGGCAGAGGCAGCACTTGTGCAGTACATTTAAGAGTATATTTCACAATCTCAAAGTAAATTATTCATTTGTTAGAATTAGTCTGGAAGAGACCCATTAATAAACAAAATATTTAATATTATAATAAAGAGCTTAAAGAGCCTCTTTTAAACGGTTAACAACGTGCCTAAATCACCATTGTGAATTCAGACTAAACAAATTTAAATTTTAATATAAAATTTAAATTTCAAATCATGTATTTATTAAATAGTTTAAACCATTAAACCTTGGAAACCTTATTATGGTAACAAAGAGCTTAAAAAGACTCTTTTAAACGGTTACCAACGCGCCCGCATCACCATTGTGATTTCAGACTAAAGAAATTTAAATTTTAAGATTAAAATTAAATATCAATTCAGATACAAATAACCAGCACAAAGGTTTGACTTCCTGACATAACTCAAACTTTTGTGGGACTACCTTGTCACTTTTGAAGTAATCGATAAGATTCCTACTTGTTAATATTTAACATTATAATAGAAAACAACGCAATATTACATTAGAATACTTGTAATTTCTCACTAAACGAATCGATAAATGTTAAAGGTAAAAACTTATAAACCAACAAAAATGAATTACTTTATTATTTTCTTCAAAGAATACATCTACAAAATATTACCTTAAAAAACCTTTTATAGTTATAGAGTTTAAACAATTATTGGTAACCACAAGATCGATAAAAAAATATATTTAAACTAAATATTCCAAGATAGAAAAAGAATCAAAATTTGGCTACCTATTTATATTTCTAGAAATTACAAAGAGACTAGTGCTCAAGCGGCAAAAGAAAACATTAAGTGTCCCATAACACAAATTTACTTTAAAATATACATCTTCTATTGAAAAATTATAGAAGCCTACACTGAACGATTTCAAACACATAATTAATCTAAGTATTCAAGCACTCAAACCCATTAAAGGTCGTTTAAATTTTAAATAATCAATAAACTATATAAAGTTTATATATTGCCATCCTGAATCGAATATGTCCAAGTCCAGACCAGGTCTTTTCGTCGGATATAATAGTTAACTATGCTAGCTGATTATTTCCAAGTCCAAAACAGGACCTCTCGTGGAAGTGTCGGATGTCAACCATATTTACTGAGTTCCCTCATTATATAGGTCTAGTTTATGGGTAAAGAGGTGGGAGTTTTTCATATTAAAATTACAACGACACACGGCTAATGCGTGTCTAACAGCACTCTCTTGTTAGAAGCTGCTTAACTTGGTTCAATACCAAGTAACTTACGCCGTACACATGGTGAGTTGGCTGTAGAATCTAGCTACGTCCATCTAATCACGTACACCAGGCACTTGGTTAGTTGTAGTTCAGTAGTTCAACTTGGCTAGTTCCCAAGTCACGTACGCTGGACACATGGTGAGTTGGCTGTTGACTCTAGCTACGTCCATCGAGTCAAGTCCTCCAGACAACTGGTTAGTTGCAGTTCAAGATTATGAGTGGCCCATTTGTAGCCCAGTCGGGCCAATCAGAGCATTTCTGGATCCCTCTATTGGAACATCTTGTTGCTGCATAATTCATAGCTTATTAGGACTTCTCTTCGTTTTAGAATTTGGTGCGAACAGGTTGGTCATGAAACTATTGCTAAGCCAGAAGATACAATGTGTGAGTAAAGCACATATATTAGACATAGTAAGTTTGTGATCTTTGATATTGCAGGATGTCTATGAGTATCGGCACAGTTTGGAGTGGGTAGTATTCGATTAAACTAGCCAGTCTTGCTAGTGTTACTATTGCAGGATGTCTATATGTATTGGTTTATTTGGGGTGAGTAGTAACTATGTAGCATCAGCTACTATTGCTAATGTTACAAAGCTTCTTTATAAGCTGAAGAATTCGCTTATAAAAGATTCTAAAGAAGCGGCTTCTTTATTCTCTCGCGTTATAATTTTGAAGACGCAGCGAATAAAAGACGCTAGCTGACAAGTTGAACATGTCCAACTTTAATGCTTCTGCAAAGCGAATAACTAGCTGCTTTTACCAGCAGCGTCGAAAGAAGCGGCGTGTCAGCGCTTTTAGGTCAATTCTACAGTAGCGATTAAAACGCGGCGATTTTTCCACTAGCTTATTCCCCCAAACTCTTGAATCTACGTGAAAAGAAGCCAGCGAGTATAATCTAAAGCATCGCCGTGAAAATCACCATATATCTTCCTCTGACGTCCTTGGTTCAGATCATGACAGGTTTGGTATAGGACCTACCTGATCGTTATTGATTATCGTGCGTTGGTTTCAAATTGGCACTATTTTATTTTGTTTGGGTGCCGGGTGGGTAGATCATAACACATAAAAATGGATATTAGAATTATTAATTGAGGTAGATCTATTGAATTATATTCGTGAATAGCATATGGTGAATTACTGTTTCTCTATCACAGGTTCCCAGAATTTTTCAGGTGACGCCCTCCTATGTAGGTAATCAAACTCCCGCCCCAACCCCCTATTTCTTGGGAAATGTATATATAAAATAATGCTTGATAGTCCACTTCCTTATTTTATACGAATATCGTAACACTGGCAGGATAATAATAGAAACAATTTTACGAAAATTATTGTGATGGTTTGCAGTGTTTTGTTTTCATTAGTTCTTAAATATTATATTTGATGTTTGACAGAGTACACTTAAAATTACTTTCCACTTCCAAGTCAACAACGCCGAGAGAAATAATTATCTCAATATATTTGAAAAGTTGTTTAGATTTAAAAAATCTTTAATTTTTACATGGATTCTAACGTTATTTCCGAATTGTTTCACGCACCCCAGGTTGGTAACCAATGCATTTGACTTATGCTAAAACCGAGTACGAGTGATGATGTAACCTCCGTACTGTTTGACTGTCACACGTCCATTCTGGATGATGGCTTGACCGCTAAAGTTCCTCCGATTAATTGCAGGATCTATTGCTATCCCAAAAGCCCAAAACTAGGGTCCATCCCATTTAGCCGATTTCCTTTCCTAAATGAAATAGCCAAAGCCACTTTCACTACCTTAAAAAAAATTGTACACTGGGGTGAGGGGAATATTAAAAACATTTCTTTTCACCACTAATAGTTTTTATGTCAGGTTCATACATAAATCCTAATAAATACAATAGATATGAGAAAGTGAAAAAAAGTGAAGTTCACCAAGTCCTTGAAACTTTGATCCATAAATTCTGAAAAAGTTAATATAAAAATTATTAATTTTCGGAGCCTAAGATAACGCAAGGTGGACCAGCCTCGGTGGCCACATGGTCTAAGGCGTCACTCTCGCCATAGACTAGACTGCCGATGACAGGGAGATTGGGGTTCAAATCCCGGTCGGATATATGG
Source organism: Timema genevievae (assembly GCA_902155825.1). NCBI lineage: Eukaryota > Metazoa > Arthropoda > Insecta > Phasmatodea > Timematidae > Timema > Timema genevievae. The sequence goes on from CABFWO010003563.1 coordinate 36,517, forward strand.
AGGGTGGTTTTCTCGAAGGGTTTTCCAATCTCCCCCCACGTAAATAGTGGTACACTTCCTTTAAACTAATCCTGCCTCATTCATAACTCGTTAGCATTACTAGTACAAATGCGTATAGCCTGAATATGTAGTAATATGGGGTTGTAAAAAAAAGCTTGTGGCTGAGCCCAAGGTCTCCGCGGAACATAGTTTAAAAAGCGCTGATGGAGGGTATTCGTTGGCAAATAAAACTGGTCCCACATCTCCATTAAATTAGAATAGTGATTCAGAGTCCTGACACATGCTCCGCAAAGGAATAACTCAAAAATAAAAGAAGCAGTTTAATTCTTTTTTCCCTGAAACAGGAAGTCTGACTAATGTAACGATCATGTCTGACTGTTTCGATACTTTTATTCCCTTGAAAACTCTCCGAGAGACAGAATATTGTGTTCTTCAAAACAAAAGCTGAATTTAAGATATTGTTGGATATCGACGTTTCATAAGCCCCTTCTTTCTGCATCTCGGCCTAAAGCCTAAACCATTTTACTGATCTGTCTAAATCTTAATACCTAGGGTTTTTATAAAGTTCTCCGGAGGGCTTTTTGGAGTTAACTCTCTAATTCTATAATTAAAGATAGTTTACTTAAGAGTGAAAAGTGAAAAAATAGATTTTCTCAAAATACGTTCAAACTTTTTTGATTAAAACTCATATATGAACAACCATTTGACATTGTATCTAATTTTTCTAGAAAAAATTGACTTAAGGGAAATTAAATAGGTGAATATCTCCAACAAATCAATATTATTTGTATGCTACACGTTTTTTTACTTTATTTCACCTCGTTTCCGGAATTTTTTAAATATACTTTTTAACAATTTTACTTTTTATTGATCAATATTTTTTTTTATTTTCAAGTTTTATTTGATCACTGTGTATAACTACAATTTCGGGTTATACGCATATGTAGTAATTACGCTAATGTGCTATGGAATAGAAAGGTTTAATTGAGAGGAAGTGTAACCACATTTAAGTGTAGGTAGAGAGTAAAAGAATTAGGAATAACCACCCTCATAGCACCTGACTTGAATTTGAACCCCATTATCCCCGTCGTCGGCATTCTAGTCTATTGCGAGAGTAATGCCTTAGACCATTCCAACACTGAAGCGTGTTTTTAAAAGTGTAATCATACTAATGATGTAGGGATGAGGCTGGTAGTATTAGACAAAATGTACTCACAGTTTTGTGTGGGGGAACAGTGGGAAACCACTCAGGAAAACAAGATACTAAAAACACCTGACCTGGATTCGTTACCCGGTCTACCCATCACCGAAAAATCAGGCTAAATGATGCTGATGTTAATTCCGTGCCACCATCAATGCCGGTCATAAGTTCTTTTAACTACCTGCTTTGTGATTGTGTGGAATGTCAGGCCTCGACCGTGGTTCGGATCCCACGTTCTCCATTTCATCTCACAGTCACCCTATCATTACACATTAGCGTAAGTGCGTATAACCCGAACGGGTAGTAAGGCGCGGTGCTCTTAACAATAATAATAATAATAATAATAATAACCCGCTTAATCTTCTTCAGTGGCCGCGTGGTCTAACGCGCGACTCTTGCAGTAGTCTAGACTGCCGATGACAGGGAGATAGAGGTTTGAATCTCGGTCGGGTGTATTGAGGTTTTTTTTCCTAAATGATTTTCCACTCTCCCTCCACGCATACGTGGGTACACTTCATATTAATATAATCTTCATGTTCCCTAAGACCATTAGCGTAATTAGTACATAAGCGCATACCCCGAAAGGGTAGTCAGACGCGATACTTAAAAAAAGACTACCAGGTTTGAATCATAGAGCAACAGTTAATATGTGCCCACATTTGCAAACAACCAATGCTTGGTACATACATGTATCATCGAAATAATATATCAAACACTGTGTTACGTTCTCATTCATCCTCTATCAACATGTCACTTTACAGCAGTCGCTGAAATATTGAAAAACACACACACAACAAAAAGCCCTAGGCTACCATTTCTGACCCAATCGCCTACATACGAATAAACACTGAACAGGTTCATCTGAATCGTTGTGTGATACAATGATTTATGGAAATAGGAAAAGTAGCGATGTTCAAATGACGGTCGTTTATTTGCTGTATGAGTTGGTTTTGTAGAATTTTAAAGCACTCCGGAAACGTCTGTCAAAAACGTTAACGCATATAAGTCGAATTTATCCCAATTTTTGTTATAAATTGGCAATAAAATAAAGCTTTAATAGAACTGTTTGCATTGTTTGGTGATCAAAAAACTTTATGTGAATTTATACCCATAAACTATTTTGTTTAACTGCTATCCTTTTGAATTAGAACATAACAAATAACTAGGACCTTTTAAACTTCATGTAACGTATAAATAATTCAATACTTTATTCACACCTACATCGGTGGGCACATGGTTTGAATTCCGAACTCATATGTTGTTGTTTGTCTATGACAGACAGGTCAGGTCTCTAATCAGGGTTGGGTGTGTTTGGGTTTATTTTTACCAAAATGATTTCCCTCTCTACCTAAACGGAAATGTGGGTAAATATACTCTAAATTATATATCAATCAACTGTACTTCATGATGGTATTGTGTGTGTGTGTGTGTGTGTTTGCACGCAAAGAGTACTAACACCCGTTTGAATTATCCACAGCTTACGTAATTAAAATAGATAACGAAGCACGGTTGAAAAATAATTTAAAATATAAATGATACTCAACACATAGAACAAATTCTAAGCTTTTTTTTTACTAATAAGTTGTGTATGTTTTCTATAATAAGCCCTTCTCTGATTTCCATCCTATTTTATGCCTGGCATTACTCTCTTTATCGTTATTGCATTATATTTTGTTCAATAAATATTTAAAACAAACACAACACTACTTTGCACATAGTTAACTTCGTCTCTTTAGCTCAGTCAGTAGACCTTCTAAGATAAAGGCCTTTGTTTAAATTCCCGGCATTGCCAAAAAATTTAATGTTTGTCTAATTGAGTTCTCCCTTTTCATTGTAATGAAGGGGTGTTTTATCTGATGTAGAATTAAGATAGTTGGTAAAACCTGTGCTGATACAACAAGTTTGTTAAAAATTGGCAACTTAAATGCCTTTAATACAAATAAAGTAGAATAAAATATATTTACTTCTGCAGGGGTGCCCATCCCCCTCAAGCCCAATGGCAAAAATCCCCTCACCCCAAATATATATATGGCAATATAAAAGTATCTTATTAAATAATTTTATGCCCGAAAAAACTCCCCCCAAAAAATTCTTATGGCGCAACTTGCACCATGATCTCCCCCTGTACTTCAGCATTACTTTAATGGGCACGCGTATAGAGCTGTCAGTTTTGTCTTTTCTTGTTTTCCAGTGACGAGGAGATCGGGATTTGAATACTGACCAGATGTAGTGTGAAGGTTTTCCCTAAATGTTTCCTCACTTTACCTCCACCCAAATGCAGTCACATTTCATTTTTAATTCTACCTTCCTCACACATACCGCTTCATTGTGTATATTAATATGGTACATGGTGCATACGAATTTTATGTGAGGAGAAGAGATAAACAACATAAGCTTTTAATTAAGTTAATAAACTAACTGAACTTTTCACCAATGAGAAGTGATTGAGTATGCAAACAATATTTTCAAATATTATAGTTTACTAGTAATAAAATCAGTAGGCCTATACTATGTCAATGGACCAATATTTTTCTTTTAAATTAAGTTAGCCGTTTCATTGGCTGAATGGTCTATTAGTCATATTAGACTGAACTGCTGAAGACGGAGAGATAGGGGCTCGAATCCCGGCTGGGTCTGCTGAGGGTGGTTTTTCTTAAATTGCCTCCCCCCACTCTCCTCCCAAACAGATGCAAGTAGACTACCTCTAAAATAATTCCTTCTTCACCCCGACCCCATTATAGTAATTATCATATATTTGTTTAACCTAAGCAGGTAGTAAGACTTTGTGATAATAATGATAGTAATAGTAATAATAATAATAAACACCTCTGCCTATAGAAAATATCAAAATCTAAGTGTGTTTTAAATTAATTACTGACCTATATATATATGTGTGTGTGTGTGTTAAAACACCCTAGCTAGGGAAAATAGGACTCTTTATTATTAAAATAGGTCAGTATTTATATTTAAAACACACTCGGATTTTGATATATATATATGAGCTTATGATGGACTGAAAAACACGTTTGGCATAACATAACAATCTATTGTTTAAAAACACCTGTATCTAAAAACATAACCTAAACATTTTTATGTATTTTGAAGAAAATATATTGATAATTAGTATGATATGTGAACTAAAGAATAAGTTTCTCTAGTTTGGTTTTCTGGTCACAAATAATTTGTGGTATGAACCCTGATTATGTGTACTGGAGTTGATATTACTCAGTTAAACCTCATGATATTTCAATGCAAATGTGGGTGCATGCAATTTAAACCTTCACTTTCTCGTCGCTAGCTTATTAATGTAGTTAAATAGTAATAGCCAGGATGAAAAACAGAAAATTATGCGTCTTATATGAACGTTTAAAAGTTACTAGCCAGCCCCTTAAAAAAACCATTACCAAAAACAGATCATTTAATACAAGTTAGACTTAATTTAAGTATTTACGTCCTCCTTCCATATAGTTAGAGCTTGCCATTATGGTTTTGGGTATTCATCTATAACGATGGCAAGCTGTTAGAGTGAAATGAGCAGATATTAATCTTGTTGATTTTAAACAAAAAGGACTTAGCTCAAACCCTGGATGGATGAACTGGAAGTGGTTTCCTACAGTCAATATCTGCACTCTACAACTAGGGTGTTTTTTCTGGAACACGTTCCTCATCCTTACCTTTTAATGCTCCTTAAATAAAACACACACACATATATATATATATATATATAACAGGCCGTTCAGAAACTCAACTCCCAAACTGCGCATATGGTTTTTTGAAGCAAAAGTAATACAAAATCCCTCTACACTTACATCTTTCAAACTATACTATTACCATTAAATTGTGTTCAAAGTTTCAGCGTACAGCGACGGGAAAGCAGGTCTGTGCAAGCATGCGTGTACAACAGGTTGCATAGGAGCTAGGTGCGTGGCACTGCAAACCTCAACATCCTGGAGCAGGGCACCAGAACATACCACAATAGTAGTAAACAGCACACCAGTCCATTTATAAATAAGAATACGTTCTCAGGGTCATTATTAACGGTCCCAGATCACAGAAAGTGCTTGCTATTATCACATGTGCACTGCCACACGCCTAACTTCTAATCAATATAAATACCTCGAGATTTATTTTATTTTAATAAATACATTATTGCGAAAAAACGTATTTTGGAATATGTGTGGAAAAACTTTGCTCTCACAATGTGTCTGCTAAAATTTCAATTGTAAATGTAAAATTAAACATTGAATTGTAATATAAGAATAAATTGTCAGATAATAACAAATATTTTTCAACATAGTTATATTCATGAACTAATATTTAAATAGTAATAACTGGCATTATATGGAATTATTATATTTGGTTCTATTTCGAGTACGTTAGTTTAACAACAAAGAATAATGAAATTTAAATATGTTTTAACTGTCTAATAATCGTACCGAATAAAATTTTACCTAAACCCCAATGGGAAAGATCATTTATTCTACTGGCGATAAAATATTTAGTAGACATTGAGCATGAAGAAACTTTAAAAAAATATCCAAATATATTCTCCTTCCAAAATTGATAAATATCTATAAGTGACAGTTAGAGAAACATGACCTGTCGCTAAAATACCTTAAAGTAGATCTAGTAGGTTTTCTATTTATAAAATTTGGTTCTTACTTTAATAAAGTTGAATGTAGAAAACCTCAGGTGGCGTAACCATTTCTCGATCCACGTCATAGCAGCAACATAGAGTATCATAGAGTGGTGGTTGGGGAAAATGCTTCGATAACGTTCTATGGAATGAATTAGTTCGCTCACTAATGTAGTCATCTCATTCCTCACTTTCCTATCGTTTGAGTTTAGCGCAACCAGGAGAGCTAGGGAACCAGCTGTCTTGACTGCTGACATCTAGTCTATCTATTCATTACGTGATCGTAGCTTAATGGCGAAATGCCACCCCCACAAATAAACCATTAATCTTGATCAAGTATTGCGTATTTTAGGCCTAGAGAAAGGGTTCTCGCCATCACAAGGCAAGAGGGTAGAGTTTAATTTTGTGGGTGGGGAGGAGTTATTGGAAAACTCGAGGACTTTGTGCGAGTTGCACTGAGAGATTGATTGATTCCTTAACCTTGGTGTTTTTGGCAGTTTACAGTAAGAATGTGGAATATCGTCTCTTTTCCTGTGTGCTCTTCTACTATGAATAGTGACTGCTAGAAGACTCTATGAAAACGAACTACTGGAGTTTGGAACCTCGAGTACGGGATATGCGGTTGACAATATGATAGGGGTGTGCGAAGGTCATATTTGAAATGCGAAGCTAAGTTGAAGCTAAGTTTGAAACATGCGAATAAAAATCGAAGCTGAAGTCGAAGACATGATTTTTGAAACTTTGATTATGTGTAGATCCATAAATATTACAATAGAACTAAAACAACAGAAACAAACAAATAACTTTACATAATTAGGAAGTAAAATTACTAAAGAAGGAAGAAATCTATTCGATATTAAAAGTAGAATAGCCCGAGCAAAAGTAGCCTTCAAAATGAATATACAAGTGCTAACATCAACAAATGTATCTTTATTTACGTCAGGAAAAATGTGTAGAAGGTTTTATATCGAGTATGGCATTGTAATGGTCTGAAACATATACAATAGGAAAGAGAGAAACGAAAATAATTGATTAAATTTTGGAACATGGTGCTGTAGAAGAGTAGAAACTATATCGTGGACAAACAGGGTCACCAATGAATAGGTTTTCAAGCGAGGGAATGAAATAAATATCTGTAGCTTAATTAAAGTGAGAAGAAGAACATGTATTGGACATATATTTTTTGGTCAACAGTTTGTAAGTAAAATAAGGAGCATGGTGGAATGAACAAAATATATTGAAATATATAAATCAGATTATGATGGATGTTGATGCAAGGAACTACAAGGAAATGAAGATAATGAGTGATAGTTTAGAATAATGGAACATAGTAGAGAATAATTGAAGAGAAAAGTGGGTGCCAACCAATCGCAATATTGACGATATGAAGAAGACATAACACCACTTTTAATGTTTATTGTATCCATTAAATGCATCCAGATAAAGATTTGTAGGAAAAAACAAATATCAAAATATGATTCTATGCTGACATAATTATCTGAATGTAAATTTGCTTGCGTAATATATCATTTAATAACTATTTATTCGATGTTAAAATACTCTTTAGTAGCTGTTCTAAGATAGGTGTTATGTTTAAATATCTCATATTTAGTGATATATATATATATCTAAACTCTTAGTAATATGACTAAGCTTTCTTCTTCCTTCGAAATATCTCAAAGATGTGAAGGCTGTTGGGGATGTCTTAATTTTAAGTGAAGGAAAGTTGTGCTTCAACCTTGTCTTCAAAATTTCGAAGCTTCACAAACCCCTATGATCTGATTGTAAATATAATTAAATGCTAGTTATTTGGTCCTTTTACATTTATTGGTAAAATATATTTTCCACTAATATATTTAGTGTAGATTACATAATTAACATAAAGGGAAGAGGCAAACTTTTGAAATGTGTTTCTGAAGTAGTGGATCGTTCTTCTAAAACATATTTCACATAGAAATATTAATATATTATATATAAATATATATAAATAAAACTGTCTGGACTCGTTAATATTGTATCGATACACCTCGATAGTTAATCACAAAGCTCTATTTATCTAGGTACAAAATATTTATTAGAGCCTACACAAACAAGAGAATAGTATTTAATTTATTTTATACAAAAAAAACAAACATTACACTGTTCCTCTTTATTTTTAATGTACACTTCATTTACCAAGGTGTCCGCTCCCATTCTCAAATCAACACTTAACATTTCAAAAGTAATTATGTTAAGTAAGCGTCCACATATCTGAACAATGACCATTAATTTTGAATAGTATCATTAATAAACAAAAGAATAATAATAAAATATTATAACTTAATAATCACTGTAACACCGTATTTCCGTAAACAAAATTTGCAAAACAAGAAATAAAAACACAAATTTAACAATGCGTAAAAACAACTTACTCTAATTCTTACGCAGAAACAACTGAACCTCTTCAGCTCATCATCTCTGATCACTGTTGCCAATTCGTCATTATGGAATTATGACTTAGCAAGTGTTTTAAACTGGGTTAATGTAGGGGATTTTTAGAAAGCGTCAGGGAAGGAATAAATGAAAACAATTTTTTTTTAAATAAGTTGTTATTTTTCAATTTTTTACATTTTCACGCCCCACCCCACACCCCACCCTCCCTCATACCCACCGAAAAATTACTACAACGTCGATAGAGCTGGCTTTGTCCACAATAATATTATCATGGTGGATACAAATTGAATACAAGTTCAAATTGTAGCCAAAACTGTGAATACAGTTACAAACGATAATGCTATTATCTCATTAGTTTATAAAAACATTGTAAAAATAATCGATTAAAATACAAAAATATGGTTTCAAAAAAATATATATGACTTAGAGCTATTTGAGAGCATTTATAAAGCAAATCTTAAGCAAAAGGAATAAACTACGATATTTTTATTGATATATAACAAAACTATTCATGATATTCGTCTCACACGTCAAAAAAGTTGAAATATCTTATGTTTTTTTGTCGCCAAACTTAAAGAAAATATAGACCTACTCACTTTTGCGTGGAGGGTGAGTAAATTTCTTTAATAAAATACCATTCTTATAACAACCAGTCGGGATATAAAGCCCAAACTTTTCATCCCCTGAAAACTGGAACATCCTAGTCTTACAGCATATTCCTTGTGCCTTCATATGCTAGTTGTAACGCTATTATTCGTGCTAAAATATACCAATAAACAACAGCCCCTAAATTTTCAAAGATGACACTGAGTAAGATAAAATATTTAATATGTAATACTTTAGTTGGAATAAACACACATACAGACATGATTATCACATTATTCTATTTTCTATGGAACATAAAAAAGCTACAAGTTTTATCATCGTATTTTCCTAGGTTCAATAAACCGTAACGTCTCTACAGCTTCCAGGCGGAAATGGGCACTCAATATTCAGGTCCAGTTCGCTCCGGAACATATACGCGCCCCAATGCGGCTATTCCCCCTAACTCCCCCTTTTTCTTCTACACTAAACTACACATAACATCTTCTTTGGTATCTTCACCTTCTCACTTCCTCTCTTTAAAGAATATGTAATACAACACTGCTAAAGTAAAATCTGCCAAAATATTATTACCGTCGTGATATTAGCTTGGCATTTTTCTCCAACCATGATATACAACTCTTTCTACTTTCGAACATAGACAAAGGAAGAGGATTTATGGGTTAAACAACCAAGGGCCCCCCAAAACGGTTGCAATAAAAATTAAATCTCTATTTACTCTATAGTTTACAGTCATAGTTTTATATATATATATCTAATTCAAAATATGATCAGCTTAATAGTGGCACGTGTGGCAGAAAGATATGTCAGACTGTGATTTCCAAAACAACATAAACAGTAAACACTTCTTTATCACAGCAAGTCTAGTGGATGCATAATATATAATCTAATTTATTTTGATGACAATAATTATTTATTTAGATCATTTCTTTAATATTGAGATTTTATCAGCATTTTTTGCTAAAAAAAATTTAATAACGAAACATCTAAGATAAAAATATATGTCTATTGTTGGAGATTCCAATTTTTTTACGGCACTGGGACCTTCACAGCTCTAAATCCAGCCCTGAAAAGACCAACATTCAATTATGATTGTCAAATGTTTAGAGGCAAAACAGTAGATTTGCATGGTTTTTTGCGTTATCAGTACGATTGATTGAATTAATTAGTCAAAATTAATAGTTTGTTTAACCCGCTTCGGTGGACGCATGGTCTAAGGCACTGCTCTCACCGTAAACTAGACTACCAATGATGGGGAGATCGTAGTTCGATCCTGGTTGGGTGTACTGAGAATGTGTTTTTCAAATGGTTTCCCACTCTATCGCCACACAAATCCGGGTTTACATCCTCTAAATTAAACCTTACTCATACCTAGAGTAGTGAGAGTCAATTTTTTTTAAATATTTTGTTTTGTTTTAAATTAATGAAAATGTTGGATACTATCATGTAAAATGTTTAATATTGTTTTATGATGATTTTAAATGGATTCAACACATGGGAAAAACTCTACTGCTGTAATAGATAGAAGTTTACCCCACGATACCAAATATATGAAACGTTTAATTCTTTGGACTAGTTTCATAGTCATACTAATTGTGACCCTCCCCAATTAGAAGAGTTATGTTGGTTTACAACTAAATATTTATTTAAAAATGTACACCGAGAGATATGTATTACTGGACACAGAGCTGGAAGAAGGGAGTATAGTAACGACAGGAACACGGAAGAAGCAAGAACTACTGTTCACAGAACTACTTGTAAGACTGAAGTAAATACAAGAACATGGAGGGATCGAGGTTCACTGTTCACAGAACTGCCGGAAAGACCGAAGTAATAATAATAACATTATATATTTCTCAAAATGATGTACTTAGGATTTTTTAAATGGAGGGAGCAAAGTCTACTCTTCACAGAACTTCTAGTATTAGAAGATTTCGCAAGGATTGTAATTTTTTATAGTCAAATGTGCTAGCCATGGGCAATAAAGATGTATGTATGTACTACTATTTAAGGCTTGTTACAGCTCTCATTACATCAGGGACACCCAGAGGTTGCAGGGGGATTTGGGCATTGGGATTTTGGGGGATATTTTCACACAATAATACACTGCTCTTTTAAAAAAAGATTGAAGTGTTCTTTTATTATTAAGTTTTAATATCATTATCTTTATATTACTAGCACCGTTTAAAGGAACCATATTCTTAAATCTTAAAATAAAACAATGATTTTGATGCATATAATATGAGGCTGTGGATAAATATTTAAGTGGTTCGGGGGGCATTGAGTCAAACCAGTGTGTAGCAGGAGACTGCTCGTAATTGACCTTCTGTGAAACCCACTCTATTGCACCGTTTTCTGGAAATATGGGCCCTGCATACTCGTTCTGGAAAGCAAATCAGCACCCCAACTTACTCCACTCTACCTCCTGTTTCACTCAGCTTCCTTCTTGCATACGGACCCTAGTATGGTGCGCTTTTATAAAAAAATAAAATATAGTTTGTTAATATGTATAATTGAGTTAAAACTCATTACAGACGTTAAGCTGACTCAGAATATTCCACGTGAAGCCTAGTTTACCACAGAAATATTTTGAAAGATATTAATACAAACAACCCCATCTTTGACCTTTAGTTATCCATATCTCAAAGAGTTTTATTTAATAAATGTTAATTATCTAATTATAATTAACAAACTATCTTAGAAACATGTAAAATGACACATTGTTGCTAAAATATCTCCTTAAGAGGGCTCCCTTCTTCAGCGTAAACACATTGCCGACCTCTTAGCTGTTTACTTATATTTAAATATTGTTATTTAAATAAATTTGATTAATTCCAACAGTTTGTTTTATCTTATGAACCACCTTACATTTTAAGTTGAATCATTAAATTACTATGTTATAATAATGACTTAGTTTTTTTAAATGTATGTTTCAATCTAAATTCTCGCAGTTCTATGATTAAGGTGAAAGGTATAGGAAACTAAACAACTTTAAAGTTTTGTTAAGTTTACCATGTGTTTCTACAAGCACATAGTATAAGTAACGTTTTCAAGGTTATTTAGTTCCTCAATTGCTTGTTTATGGATTGCAGATTACTTCTGTGTTATAGTTTGCAAACACCTAAGCTTCATGGTCTTGACTTAAATTTTAATTTGTACCCTAGTAAGCTTCAAGTGTAGGTACTTAAAACTTAGCTAACTAACCAACAAATTTTCTGGTCCAACACTTGCTCAGTCAGTAGCCTGTCTGCCTACTGAGCGGAAAATATATAGTTTGGTGAAATGGGGTTTCCCCTTTATAGCTATAAACTAACGACCTAGGGCTAGATGTTTTGTTTGTCATATATTTAATTAGCTTGTAAGTCTTGTGCTGATATAATCAGTCGGTTCAAAGAGTGCACGTTAAACAATCCCCCTCGCCTTCAAAATTATCTCTCTTGATTTAAGGAACTTGAAAGCTAATTTCCAACAGAACGTAAGTTCGCCATTCAACCCTATTCTGATACACTTTCTTTCCAATCTCTAGCCTAACACTAAACTAAACCTCCTTCAAATACATCTTCACATTTTTCTCCCATCGGCTTTTCTACTTACCAAGGCTTCTTTCTCTTATCTTCAGGTTTACCAACTACATTGTTGTATAAAACCCTGCCATCATCCATATGCGCCACATTACAATCACCTCATCGTGCGTGTCTTGCTTATTATTGGTGATATATACACACCTGGATGTTCTTCATTTTGTAAGTTTTTAATACTAAACTTCTCGAGATACAAATATAGAAACAATTTGTATTCAAATAGTCCATATTTTATTGGTTGTCTTCACGTGTTTACGTTATGTTACCTTGACTTTTGTGAATACCTATAAACATTTTGTTTCTAAACGTTACGTAAACGTTAAGTGAATGCAATTCATATACAAAGTGGATTGTGATCACACAACCTCATATGTCGTCAAACCACTGCGTTGTGTTTGTTTCAATCTCTTTATCAAAGTTGGAGTTTTTTAGTTTTTTTCTTTTGTTGGGAGAGCATTTTTTTTACAAATACTTGCGAGCTCACTATAGTGTATATCATTCTTAAGTTATGCAGTTTCCTCTATCAATATTTAAATTTATAGATTTAATGACTACCTAGATTATTTATTGTTATGAGTGATGTTTTATTTAAATGAGTTCCAGAGTATGGATTCAGTGACGTTAGATTTTTGAATAAGCTCTAATATAGTTTTAGATACATATATTTTACATCAATCCTAGTATTTACATGATTTGTCGGTAGTTAAAATTACTTTTTAATATCAGAATAATCATCGTTTTGTACGTAGACAAAACGACGAGATCATCTTGTCTGGTTTGACGGTGACATAAAAATCGGGCATCAAATTCAAAGGTGAACTTTCCCAAATTATTTTCAAAGTCCTCTCAACGCACATGCGGGTACATTTATCATATACTATAAATGCTTCATTTCTACCCCAATAACTAAATTAAATTAGAATAGCCCGTAGGATATTAAGACATGGATAAGATTTTAAAAAAAATTACCCAGATTTTATAATTCCAATTTTTCTTCCCATTTTTTTCTTTCATTTTTAATAACAGTAGACGACTGCAAAGAAGAAATTTTTATTTTGTTCTATAATGTTTTAGTATAAGCAAAGTGAAGCCCATTTATTTCATGCAATGCGCATTGTTGTTGAAAAACCATCAAACAATTCTGATTGTTGAACTATATTACTCAAGTTAAAATATATCCAGTCCAGGTAGCATTGGACCATTATACTTTAAGAGAAAAAAAAAAGAAAAAACAGAGAAGTGCTCAGTGAAAAACTTCTTAAAATATAGTATACCATTTTATTTCATGTGCATATACCATTTCGAGTTATACATATATATAATTAATTATGTTAGTATGATAGTACTAGCTGGTCTGGTTTTCATCAATCTGTAGAACAGTTTGCCGAAAGATTTTCCAGCCAGTACTAATGTACCGTTGGCCAGGAGACGCCCGAATATACTGTACTAATTTGACATCCTTTTCGTGGAATCTCTAAAATGAATTCCCAAGTTTTGATAACATACTACTTAAACAAATTACAGAATTACCATCGAATATTTTGACTAGTCATTTGGTTTTCTTAAAACAAAAACTGTTCCTTATATTTTAATATTAAAAGATATTGTTTATCAAATTTCTTTCGTTTATTCATTGGATTTTAAGGCCGGTGACGACTGACATTTTGGTCTCTGCGACACAAACGCCGTGACCAGGTCACTCTAGTAGTGTATTGCATGTTTCATATGAGAGGTCGTTACGCCCAAGAATCACTCACATCGACGTTTTCAAATCTGTCGCGGCGTTTGTGTCGCAGTGACCAAAACGTCAGTCTGTCACCAGCAGTCTAACTAACAAAATCCATAGGTAGAGATGAGGAAGAAATCTTAGAGGAAGTACAGCCACATTGGTGGTGAGAGAGGATAGAAAAACCATGGTGCTAAAAATCACTTGTTGAAAACGACTCCTAGCTCAATTGTTTAGGATTAGACCCTTCACGGACAATCACATGAACTGCAAGACTGACACATTAAATTGCATAGCCACCAATGCATAGGAAAAAAGCAATTGTATGAATAAATATTTATTTTAGCTTCATACGTCTCTTTATGAGAAAAAATAACAAAAATATAGAATTATTATTTGAGTTCAATTAAAAGAACCATAATTGTATCCCTTGCGGGGTTCGAACCCGCGACCTTTGGATTAGAAGTCCAACGCGCTTTCCACTGCGCCAAAGGGACATATACATATTTAGTATTTTCTTAACCTTTTCAGTCTTTAATAAAACACGTAATCAGTGACAATCAAAATTTCATTCAAAATAATCACTTTTCAAGGGTATAATGCATTTTAAAGAAATTCAAAACTACCTTCTAAGACTAGAGAAGCGCTATCAGCACAACTCCTAAGAAACGTCCTTTTATTGAACTATTTGGACTGTTAAACTGACACCAAGTTTATTGGAAGGGAAAGTAGATAGAAAGTCTAGAGTGCGGTTTTCTTTGTATTTTTTACCTGGTGGAAGAACACATTTTTATTTCGACTTTATAATAATTTGATTGCGAGTCTTTTCTAAGAATCCAAATATAATCCAAACAATTAAATCTATTTGAGAGTGCTACAACTGTAAGTCTATAATGAAAACACGCATCAGAGGTCAGATGGTCCAACACGTAGCTCTTGTATTAGACTGTATTGCTGGTGGCGAGATTGGGGTTCAAATCCCGGTTGAGTGTGAGGGTGTTTTTTCTTAAAACGATTCCAAACACACTATTTTTATTCATTTATTTTTAACATCGCATCTTACTATCCGTTCAAGCTATATGCTTATGTACTAATTACTCTAATGTGTTCGGTATCAGGAAGTTTTAATTGAGAAGAGATGCAACCGCATTTGCGTGGAGTGAGAGCGGAAAACTATTTAGGAAAAACCACAGCAGTGCACCCGACCGGAATTGAACCCTTATCTCGCCGTCTTCAGAAGGTCAGTCTAACACGAGAGTGACGCGTTAGACCACTCGGTCACTGAAGCGGGTAACAAACACTGTTACACTGGATTGCTGGTGACAGGAATCTGGAGGTTCAAATCCAGCTCGGGGTGTATTGAGGGTATTTTTCCCTCAAATGGCTCCCCACTCTCAATCCACGCAAATGCGTTTACATTTTATGCAACATTTTACCTTTCTTATTCCTAGCTCAGCAGCGTAATTAATGTATGCATGTAACTCAAACGGGTAGTAAGTCACAATGAAAAATAAAACTATTGTGATGACTACCAAATTGTCAGCGAAACTTGATTAGTGTAGGGCGAGGTAGTTTGTAAAAAAGTATATTTTCGAGGAGTTTAAGGGGCTTAACCCCAAGCCAAAGGAAAATGTTTAAGAATGGAATGTCGTTAAAATTTATTTGGGGTGGCCCTTAAGCATTAAAAAAAAATGCTTATAGAAATTATTTAGAGTTTGATTCAAACCATTATTCAGCTTCAAACTCGAATATTAGAGGGGAGTGAAACAAACTAGAGGTATTAGAGGGGGGGGGGTGGAGGAGTGGGGAAGAAATTGGTGGTGATACCCTGCCTTATCAACCCTCCTCCCATTTTCCATTCCATCCCCAATGAGTACTACTGTATACAAAACTATCGACAGACACTGTAGAATGTAGATTATTTCCTCACCGTCTGACCAAACCCAAGCTATGAGGGTTGAGAGGACAGGATCTGAAAGTCACAATGGTAAGGCCTACTTAATTTTCTTTAAAATATTCATACGTCAAGTTATTTATTCACTTTTGGTGGAAAATATCAAAATCAAAATAATTTAATAATAATGGTAGATATTGTAATATCTTATAAATTAACATATAAAAGTTTTAATTTTATTAAACCCTTTCTTTCATGGACATAGAAAATTGGGGGTCAGAGGTCCGGACCCTCTTGAAAATTGTTAGACCCCTTGAAAGGGGGAGGCACATATACATATAAAACACAACAAGAAATGTAGTTTTTACTTTTACTATTTATTCTTATATTTCACCAGGTAGAGACTTATTATTATTATTTTAATATAAACTTAAAGATTCACTAAAACTTCCTATTGTAAAACTAGCTTTACCAACATTAAATTGTAACATGTACGAAGGAGTAACTAGGTATTAATGGACCCGTGATGGGTCCCCCCCAAAAAAAAAGTCCCTCCACCCACTCAAATCGTATGTGAAATTATTGTAGATTATAGAAAATTATTTTGAAATTTTTTATCGGAATTCTTTTATAATACGTAATATAATACAGGTACTTTTTTTTATCGCTGCGTCTTACTACCCGTATGGGCTACACGCCTATGTACTAATTACGTTAATGTGTTAGGGATGAGGTTGGGTGAGCTTAGAGAAAGTGCACCCACATAGGCGCGGAGAGATAAGAGTGAAAACCGATTTAGGAAAAACCACCTTCAGTGCATTACTATACAGGCATGCAGCTAATAAAATTGTTTCTGAAAAGTTTCAATATAATGCAAAAAAAATCAGAACTAATAAAACTAAATTATTAATTTTATAAACAAATCAATAATTAACTATCAATAACAGCACTTATAGAGGCTAAAAAAACATTGATCTCTGTGAAATTGTTTACCTTTCCTCCAAGGGCAAACTACGGGCAGTAGCCCACTCAATAGACAACATGCGAGTAGCTAATCACTGCAGCCCTTCTTGATTCATTGTGCTTATTAAATAGTTTTTAGTAAAATTTTGAAAATTACCATTCACCTGTTTCTATTGACTTTACGGAAAATTATGTACAGACTTATTTCTGTACAGCATAAAGTTATGCACAATAAAGTGACTATTGAGTAATTTTTGATTGAATAGTGAAATCTTTACAAAACAAAAATGGGCTTAAAAGACAAAACTTTCATTAATTAACAAATTAATTTTGGGCTGGTGGGCCTGCGTGGTGGTTCCTAATTTAGGTGTGGGTCTACGGCATTTTGCCACCTACGTCACCCTATACTTACACAACTAAACTTCTAATTATGAAGAATTTCAAACTCTACTAACCTATTTATTATTAATTATATTCGATAATTAAATGTAACTTTATACGTTTAAACATATTTTAATATGCTTACCACCCTCTTTTGTGGTCTCATGGTTTAACGTGCGACTCTTGCAGTAAACTGGACTGCCGATGACAGGTCGGGTGTACTGAGGGTTGTTTTTCCAAACTGTATTTCCACGCTCCCTCCACGCAGATGCGGTTACAATTCCTTTGAATATAACCTTCCTAATGTCTAAGCCATTATCGTAATTAGTACACATTCGTAAAACCCGAACGTATAGTATGACAAGGTGCTAAAAAAAAAAAGTCGAACACATATTGGAAGATGATGACGAATGTAGAGGGTCGGACTTCATTCAATGCTGGGAATTGGTAATTTTATGGTGCCTTCTTCTGTTCTTTGCTTTATGTTACTGTTGGAATTTTAAAAAAGAAAAAATTAATGCGGAGTTTTACATAATATAATACATATTTTTAAGGTTTAAAATATTTTATCTTGACAATAAAACTTTAACATATTAGAATTAGGTTGGAAAATATATAATCTATTCACAAATTCTCTGTTTATTTGACAAAAATTTGAATCTTAGCATTTTTCTCGGGAACTTTATATCATACTGAAAGAAAATATTTTGA
The DNA here is from genome assembly GCA_902155825.1 of Timema genevievae. NCBI lineage: Eukaryota > Metazoa > Arthropoda > Insecta > Phasmatodea > Timematidae > Timema > Timema genevievae. The sequence goes on from CABFWO010003563.1 coordinate 54,646, forward strand.
CCAGCCTAAATAATATTATATATATACATATATAAATAGTAAAAAATATTATGTTATATTATAAAATACACGTTTTATTATTATAGTTAATATATTATAAGTTGAAGATATATATATACAAATTTGAAGATATATTATATAACAATTATCTGCAAAAAGAAACATTTTATATTTAAAAATGGATTATTTATATATAATAAATATTACATTGATAATTTTTATTTCCTTTATTACAAAAATTAACAACAATTAAACTAGAAATAAGTATTTAAAATTACAATAAAACATTTAGAAATATGATTCAAGAAAAGATTTTTACAAAATCGTATGAAAAATATATTTCTATCAATTTGGACCAAATTCGATAGACTTAAAAGTTTTACATTGAAGCATGATAATTCTATAATCTTTTCTCCCTTATAAATATATTTTGTGTCAGGGATGTTCATAATATCTACACATTATTAGCTATTATATAATTATAGCTATAAACACTATATATTAATTCATCCATTCTACAAATTTATACACTCAAAGTCCTTCATCAAAACTTCTGCAACGATCACACTCTAAATTATGTTTTTCATTTTTATTTTATTAAGAACCTGTGCTACAAATTTTGGTTGAATCCTGGACGGGTGAACTGATGTGTTTTTATTAATGCTTTCTAATTATCTCCACGAAAAGTTGGGAACACTTTCTTCAACTTACCGTATTTCTTATCCACCCTACTTCATTATTGTAAATTTATGGATAGCATTGAAGGATCTTAGGAAGTGAAGCATTTCTAACATCACAAGAACAAACAAAAAAAGGCATTAAAATAATATTTACAATGTACACCCCTCTATGTGTTGAGTAACTTCCTAGTCTTGCCATTTGTGTTCCCCCTTCCCCTTCCACTCGAAAGCTTACGTTCTTTCCATCTTTCTGGCTTGCCATGGTATGGCATGGAAAGACAATGAATGACATTAATTTCCGTTAGGTTTTTTCCACAAGTATTTTTTTGTAACGGTATGTTATGTAAATAAATGTAACGGTGTACCACACAGACTTTATCGCTCCTTTACCCAAATATGGATTAATTTACTTAACTCTTTTTAGATAGGAACGCAATAATATACATTGTTGCAAATACATAATGGAAATTATAGCATCAGATACCACCAAAGAGCAAATGAAAATATAATATACACTGTTAAAAAAACTTTGAGAAAGAAAGGAATCTCTCTTCACCAAAGAGCATAACAATCAATTTTCCGTTTCATAGTCTTACTATATTTATATATACACTTGTAATTTGGAAACTGTTGGTCTTATAAAAATATATTTCAACCAAAATATTTTAATTTATAATAGTCCCACATATTTTCAAAGATTTTTTTTTATCTGAAATAGTTAGAGATATGATCAAAATTGGAAAATTTACACTTGTATACAGGATCCTTAAAATAATGTTCACGATAAAATGCAAATAGCCATTTGTTGGTAATGTTAAACAATTCCTCAGTACTAAATTTTAACAAAATCATTAAAGCAAATTTTGAGAAAAAAAAATTTTCGGCCTTGAAAACTACACTAAGTTTTAGGGCTAGATATCTCATTCCAAAAATTACTCAGGGGAGCCCTATGAAAACCTGTATAGAAAATCTTATCCTGATAGGTAAAATGACTTTGGCTCTAGTTCCAGTAACAGATAGATAGATATTGCAAAAAATACTGTTTTGGGTTCCGGGGGTCATGAAACGTCAACATTCATCAACATCTCGAGTTTGATTTTTTTACGATCACAATACTTTCTCTACCCGAGGGTTGCGAGCAAGTAAAAATGATATCTGTGATGAATTTATTTCGTTAAATAATAAATGTCAAAATTTAATTTAAGGACTTGTGTTGATTTTATTAGTTTTAAAAGAGTGGTGGTCAAGACATGTTCACTAGTACTCCCCCCTTCCCCTTTTATTATCTTTCTTTTCAATTGATAGCAAAATAGTTTCAAGACATTTATCTATTGTGACAAGTGTATTTCTTGTTAAAATTGCCAATAATCCATAATGATTTGGATAGCCCTGTATTATAAATAACAAATTATTGACTCTGTTTACAGATCAGATTACCAAATGTAGGGCCAAAGCGTTTGATTGATGCACTTAACTGAACCATGGAACCCGTGTGTGTTACACGCCGATTTACAACTTAACTAATAGGTTAGATATAAGTAAGGTTGCTTTTAGAGGACGTACACTCACATTTGCGTGGAGGGTGAATAGAGAACCATTTAAGTATCAGGACATCAGTGCACACGACTGGGATCGAGCCCCGATCACCCCGTCCTCGGCAGTCCAGATTATTGCGAGGGTAGCACCTTAGACCATGCGGTCACCAATTGGGTCTCATAATTATATTAATTAGGTATTCTACGCCATTGAATTGAAATAAATAGATGAATTCTAAAATACAGTAATAAAATAGTATTCTCCATGCAGAAACGATAATTAATTCATAATATCTAGTTTTTATTCAATTCACAATAAAAGAACATTTATTTTTCTTTCGTCTGGTTGAGATATAAAGTCCTTTTTTATTTCCTTTTCTTCGGTCTCTTTTTACAGAAACGGCTTCAATTGTAATTCTTAATAACACAACTAATTTCATAAATGAATTAAGCCAAATTGATATTTTTTCCACGAACATCTGTAAATTACAGTGCAACGCTTGGCATCACTGCCTTTAGTTTTCACGAGAGGCTCATTGTGTTCAACCTTTAATTATAGGTCACAGTATTCAGCACCAAACTACTTTTTTAAATTAAAATGAAACTGTTTCGCTTTGTTTTAGTTTGGAACATTATGTATGTTGAAAAATGAGAAGATCATTATTCTAAATCATATTTACTAGGTTTGTGTTTTGTTTGCAGGTGAATAAAACCCATTAAACTAAGAAAATACGATCATGTAAAACTCATCCAAACAAAGTTGCTTGAAAAAATTTCACTCTTAATTGGAATTAAATTATACTAAGTGATAGAGAAATATGTTGGTTGTAATGTAATGAATACAGTTTTGGCCTAAGCTAGGTCTTCCCACAGATCATTGACAAGCCCAGTTTGTTTTATTCAGTGTTCCTTAAATATTTTTTAAAGCTTAAATTTGGATTGGTTAAGTAGATATGAATAAACTATAAACCATGTGAGTGAATTGAGCTTTATAGTTGTCAAAATATGATTTAAATATGTATAATAGTTTTCTTAATAATCGAGTAGAGAGAAATTGCCTTAGAAACCGGCCGCACTCATCTCTCATGGTGATCCATCCCTTAAACTTTTTTTTAGAAAATAATTTCTCTCATCCAGTTCATTATACGAAGGGAAACAGTATAACAACCAAGAAAACTATAGTCATTATCAAGATAAATAAATTCCCGAGGGTTGATAAGACACCGATAGGCCTACTACTAAAACCAATAAATGACATACTGCCCAATATTTTAATTATAATCATTTGGTTTTCTTAAAAAAAAAACTTTATTGTATTGTAATATTCAAATAAATTATTTTTCTAATTTTTTTACGTTCATTCCATGACTATTAACGGTCAAAATCAGTAGGTAAAGATGAGGAAGAAAGGTTAGAGGAAATACACCCGCATTTGCATGAAAAGATGATAGAAATAACACAGTGATAAATAGGCTGCGGACTGATATGCCCAAAACCTGGCAAAATATTCATGAATAAAAATGAAATAAAAAAAGTATAAACACACCAAAAAAAAACAAGGATCAAAACTCAAATGGTATTATAAAATTATAAGTTACAACAAGCTACTAGATAATTATCAAGATTTTCCGGAATGAATAGCTTATGGTTACCGATTGAAATCTTCTTGTAGCTTACATTAAAAATCTCCTCCTCTCTATTCTATATAAAATGTACTGTTGGGACAAGACTTGAAGCAGTCCATATTTTTAGGGATATACTCGAAAAGAGAATAATAAAACAGTTTCCAGTCAAACAACGCACCAAGGACGTGTCGACGACCTATTGCTTCCATCCTTGGACTCAAGGGCTTGCGAGGGGTCCATCGGCGTCCTTGGTAACAATTCAGAAGCATCTACACTAGGTCACGTGATAACCGATGCATATGGCTAGGGTACATAATTATCAAGGCGACAACATAAGTAGAAAATTTGGATTCAGCCTAACTTCTTCTGCTAAGGTTTCTATATTTGTTACTGACAATTTTGGTGAATATTATTTAAATAGTTAGATTACTATATTTATGCATGTATATGCATATTCATGAAAATATCAATTTTAATTTATTATATGCTTCATAAAATTAGGTAGGTTTGTTAGATAATTCATAAAATAAATGTTTTTAAAGCTGGCATATCGATACTGCATGTATGCAAAATCCATAGCATAATAATAAATCAAATGTTGAAAACTATTTAAAGCGTACCCTTAAAGGATTGGAACCTTCACAGAACATCTCTTAAATTGCAAGACTAGTGCTGTAACACTGTGTGCCCACCAATGTTTATGAGCAAAGTCATTTATGAAGCTCGGTAAAAATCCGAGTCCCTTGCGGGGATCGAACCCGCGACCTTTGGATTAGAACTCCAACGCGCTATCCTCTGCGCCAAAGGGACACTTTATTAATGTTTGCTTTTAACCTTTTATTAATTATTTTTATTTTAACAATTGCCTGTAAAGTTCATTATTAAAACAAGAAGCTCACTAAATTTCATATGTGATTTTTTAATATTATGATTATTTATTATCTCTATAGCAAGTTTTGTGATGATACACCAGCTTTGCCTCCTTCCCCGCACAGATCTTCTTTCCTAACAACTCGTGTGCTCAGGATTATCTTCTCTAATTTCTTCCCACGCTTAGGAGGGAGTGAAAATGTAACATTTCGACTAAATTCATCCGTTCAGACGTGTTGGTCTTCTTACTGTCCAATGTGCCAGTTCTCATAAATAAAAGCTACAGATGGGAACAATTATTCACTCTTGGAAATAATAGATCGGCCTTAAAATTGGAATACGGCCCTCTTCGATGGCCGCATGTTCTAAGGCACTACTCTCACAACAGACGAGCCTGCCAATGATGGGGAGAGCGTGGTTCGATCCCGTTCGGGTTAACTGAGGATGATTTTCAATTAATGGTTTACCACTCTCTTTCTACTTGAATATGGGTACACTTCCTCTACACTCAACCTTCCTCATCCCTAATCAATGCACAAACATGGTATATTTGCTTATAGCTCAGAAACTAATTCTTTTATAAAAATTTATTCTATATGAAAATATTTTTATTTTTAATACTATTACACCTTTACAAAGATAAGTTATTTTGTATCTAAAATACTCGTGGATATAATATGATTAAAATAGGAAATTAATGCTTCTCTAAAATGCCCTTAAAGAATTTTTCATGCGAAAGCGAAAAGTGACCATTTTTATTTTTAATGTTAAATAATGTCTGGATACAAAATATAATAAAAATCGCTAAAGCATATTTTGAGAAAGTGGATTTTTTTCTTTTTGCCTTCAATAAATTATCCCTAATTTTAGGGTTCGATATCTAATTTCAAAAATCCCTGGAGTGAATCTTATGAAAAATCTAGATACCAAGTGCTAGCCCTACCGGTAAATAGTTTTGGCTCTAATCAGAAATACAGACAGACAGACAGACAGACGGCATCGCAAAAACAACTTTTTAGGTTTCAGGGGGTCGACATTTATCAAAATCTCAAATTCGATATTTTTGTCGATCACAATACTTGTATCCCCGAGATATTGGGAGAAAGTTAAAAACTATAGTAATTCATTGTCTTGATTGAATTATCAGAAAACCACATTATCTTTATCTCGCTCTTATCGTTAACTCACACATCAAACATTGTACTCTTAGCATCGATATTTGAAGATTTAAATGCTTGGTGTCCAGTCCAGTTATTTCACTTGTTTAGTTTAATAGTTCATTAATATAGCTGAAAGGATAATGATTCCCTTAGATCATACCAGTTGAACAAAGTATTTTTTTCTTGGTTCTCAATCTCAATTTGTGTGTTAGTTCATTCGTTCATCCGAACCAGGAGTTGTTTTATTTTACTTCTTCACTAGTTCATCAGATTGGAATCCATTACGACTTCCTTCAGTTCATTTAATTCGCTCTTCAACAGGATTCTGTGAAATTAATGGGAAATATTGAACCGTTTAATTCAATGTGAATTGTTTACTTTTTTGATGTATAGTTAATTAAGCTTTGTGGGTTTTCAGTTCAGTGTAGGTTTACGAATACAATAATAAACTTTTTTTTAAGTATCAACAGATATATTTTGAGCTATCAGGCTATTAATGTATTATTTTTGATATGAATATCAAAATATTTTCTTTTTTAAAATGTTACAAAGAAATTGCGTACAGTAGTATTCATAGTTCAGTTTATGTAGACAACCACTATAACCCATAACATTTTTTCTATTACTCGGAGATGTGAGGTGAAACGTTTTACGTTTTGGAAAAATTTCCCCCCTTTTTTTTTTAGGAAAAATTTTGGTTTTGCAAAATATTTAATTTTCTTTTTCCTGAAATAAATGTCATCTATTTAAATGGAGTTAATGCAATCCAGATATAAGTTTTTAAGTTTATATTTCATTTTAATTTCTCCTAAAGACGTTAGAAACAGAAAAAAGATTAAATATGTTTTAATAAAGCAATAACAGCGATTGCAGATCTTTTCGACAACTGACGTATATAAGTATAAGTATCTGCAGTAGACCAGATATGTTAATACTTTAATAATATGCCCAACTCGCTGGCCAAATATTCTAACGCATGTTAAAATATATTACCGGTGATGAGAAGATCGAGGTTCGAATCTCGGTCGGGTGTGCTGAGGGTGTTTTCCTAAATTGTTTCCCACTTTCCTTTAACGCAAATGGGGTTACACTTCCTCTTAATATAACCTTCTTAATCCCTAAGATCATTAGCATAATTAGTACATAAGCGTATAGCCCGAACGGTTAGTAAAATGCGGTGATAAAAAAATTATTATTAGGATATAATTAAAAACTTGACAAATACATCTCTATATCTTGTGATTCATTTATCCGAAAATGTAACTGGAAATCAGTAACAACTCATTATGAAGGAAATGAAGGGGTACATTGACCTGCATTTTTTGAAAAAACAAAAAAAAACAATAATAATAGCATTGAAAACTAAGAGTCATCTTATTACCTTTATTAAAAGTATAGTCAAACAGTTTAAAAGGGCTGTATAACGTTGCATCCTAAGTCACGCCCCTTGACCGAGCTGTGTCCCAAAGAGGTGACAGATAAAATTTCGCTACCACTCGAGTTTCGTCTGAAGGAATGATGTCTAAGTAATAGATATATTATTGAAAATTTGTTCAGAATGATAAAATTATTCTGAAAATTGGTCAATTCTTCAGTCAAATGTCATAATTATAGGGTACAACATCAAACATTAAGAATAATTTTAGGGGGTTTATAAGTTTCAGCAATAATTTGGATCTATTGAAGTCTTTGTGATTCCATTTCATAGTTGTGTCCTGAATTCTCTTCAAGTTTTAAACTGGTACACAGTTTTTTTAAAACATTTTGCACGTTTTCTTTGTGCATCTTCACCTTACAAATCCATTAGATAAAACTCTTTATGTTCAGTAAATTTTAAACCCTTCACTATTTTCATTACTTTGCCTTTCCCACTAAAACTTATATACATGCTGGCAGTGAGAAAATAACTGACTAACCTTATTGTTTTAGTAATAGCGTTAGATAGGTAAGACGTGACCGGACGCAACATGGTACCCCTCCTTAGGGTTGGGTGGTTGAACGCAACCCGGTACCTGCCTTACACTCCTAATGATCCCAACACAATCTTCTGCACACAATTCAATATCTCTGGTTTAAAATACTACGTTAAAACGTCAATGTGGAATGTGTTTGTTATCATTATTATTATTATTATTATTATTATTATTATTATTATTATTATTAATATTATTATTAATAATATTATTATCACCGCGTCTTACTACCCGTTCGCTAATGTGTAATGGCAGGGAGATTGTGAGATGAAATGGAAAACATGGAATCCGAACCACGGTCGAGGCCTGGCATTTCACACATTCACAAGTTGTGATTAATACACGTCTTGTCAGATGTGAAGGAAGGGTTTGGCAATCAGATAAATCTGTGCTGGGACCGAGGATTGAACAACGTGTGTGTTGATTGTTATTTAAGTTGTTAAAATAATACTTAATTAAAAAATGAAGAAATTATTAGAATTATAATAATACCTTTTTAAGTAACCGTATACCCTATACAAGTTAAAGTATTTAAATATAAATTTATCAATTTTTAAAATTAAATTATAGCTTTGAAAAAAAAAAGTAATTTCTCTTATTTGTTTCACTTTATTTCTGTTTACATTCTCATTGGTGGGAAATATTATAGGCCATCTGCCACTTTCAGACTAAAATTTATTTTTACCGTCTTTCTTTACCCATTCAGGATACACGCATATGAACGAGTTACGCTAATGTGTTAAGTATCAGGAAGGTTGAATCTAGAGAAAGTGTAACTACGTTTGCATATAAGTAGAGTGTAAAACCATTTCGGAAAAAAAAAACCTCCAAACACTCGTCCGAAATTTGAACCTCGAGATCCCAGTTATTGGCATTCCATTCTTTTGCAAGAGTGACGCCGGCTTAGACCATTCGACCATCTAAGAGAATAGACGCTCTCGGGACCTTTAGCTTAATAAATAGGTAGGCCCACGCTATTTAATAAGCTAAAGTGCCCATTGAATCTAGTATAACATTGTTTAACTGATAGATATAATTAAGAATTAATAGCCAGAGCTATTATTATGCTTATTAGTGGGAATTACGCCATCTAGATATCATATTCTGAAAATTGAAAAATGACACCTGGACACGGGTTCGATTCCCGTGTTCAGGAGTCATTTTTCAATTTTCAGAATATGATGATAGATATAAGCTGAGCAAATTTTGAGACAGTAAACTTAGTTGTAAGCAAATAGAAGATAGTTTCCATAGTAAAATCAAACACATCGTATTGCATGATTAACTCAATTCAATAATAGTTTTTACGTTCGTTTACGTATATTGTACAATGGCGCGTTTGTATCCCATCGCCTCAATTATTTGGAACGTCATAGTTTTCCACGGTCGTCAGATTTAAAATTCAGTTGCAAGTGAAACAACGCCACACCAACTCACACGACGGTAGAAACATTTCAAAATTAGCTCCGCGTTAGTACAACCTGCTGTTTGCGAAATCCTGACATGCCAGTTCGCAAGTTTCAAAATTGGGGATTTTATTCTGGATTGCCAGTAGATTATAGGGTGAGGCGAGAATCCTGGCCTACAGAGGGGTTCTATTTTCTGAAGATTTTATACTTTTACTCGACGTAAATTCTACTTTCTACATCCTTACTCTATAAAATGCAGATATCCTGGACGGGTAGTAAGAAGTGGTGCAAACAAATATATATTTGAAGTCAGGGCAATAATTCCAGTTGGGTGTGCTCAGGCTTTTTTTTTTGCATATAACTTCCTACTCTCCCTCCACTCAAATGTGGGTACCTTTAATTTAAACTCTATCTTTTTCATTTCTATTCCACTTGCGAAGTTAATGTATGCGTACAACTCGAAAGGTTTTTAAGATACGGTGACGAAAAACAAAGTCTTCCGAATAATTCAAATAATTGTTATATTTATCAGATATAAAAATGCATCATCACTAATTAGATCACACAAGCTAATTAAAGAAAAATACATTGTAATAACATAACCCTCTTTTATAGGGCAATTTTTATATAACATATATAGCTTATAGCTATATCTTGTTTAGGAAAGAATTCACTAATTTCAAGTAAAATTACTAATTACTAACAGACTCGTACTTCAATGAAACATTTATCCACATAGGAAGTGTCTATGTAATTGAATAGCAAATATATATATATACACTTTTTCTATTTGTTTAAGCTTTTTCACAGTGTGTTTTAATTTATTTTTTTTGCTATAGTGGAAAACATATCCAAATATATGTATACTTAACAAAACAAATTCTTGATGAGCTTTCTTAACATTTTTAAAGCAGTAGTAGTAGTAAGTAAGTAATAGTAAAATAGGTTTTTTGTGACATTTTGAAAAATAGAAATATTTCCTTTTTTTTACAGGTAGATATTGATACGTATTGCCAGACAATTACAACATTAGCTTTTTTCTTCAAGTTACAATGCTGAGGGTAAGTTTAATAATTTATTTTATGCTCTTCTGAATGAGAAACTCAGATTTGGCTTCAGGGGCACTGTTGTTTTCATTACTAGTGTCTCTGATAATATAATATGGATGATCCGGTTCATCCTAATGCCCATATTGTATAATTATTTAGATTACTTGAATCGTGTAAGTGCTTATCAGTATTATTTCCTAGCTTGTTTGCTCTTTTCTAAAACTACTTTATGGTATATATTTATTTATTCAGATCTTGAATCGTAAACCTAATATTCTTATTTTCACTATCACAAACTATTTTCTTATATCAATAAAAACAGTTAAATCATCTAACATTTATATACTGTGTATATTTTTGAAATCTTGCTTTTAAATTTTTTAGGATGGAAAATAAAAATAGTTAGAAAATTAAAACTAATGACTTGTTATCAATACATGGGCCTACTTTTTTTTTCTCGAAATTTATTGATGAAAACTAGTAATAAAAAGTATATTTCCATCTTGTTTGTCAATTTAGTTTCTACTTTTAAAATAACCATTTTAATTTTTGTTTTAATTAGAGTGTTAAATCAGTGATATCCAAAGTTAAATCAAAGTTCTAACACGATTACATATGACGAGTATTTTTTTTAAAACATTATTTTCTATTTGAATTTTCAAGTCCATTAAGTAGATGATATCACTTGCACATGTTTCAAATAAAATTAGCACATATGTATACATTTATTTCTTTAACTACAACAAAGGTAAGTTCAAATTGAATGATTAATAGGAAAAGTGTGATTTATCTTCTATACCTTATAGCAAACCTTACTTTTCTAAGTCTATTATAGTTTGGAAGAAAATCTTCCAAAATTGTTTATCATAAAATACTCTTAAATGAACACTTAATAAAAAAAATATTTTTATCACCGTATCTGACTACCTGTTGAGGTTATACGCATATATGATAGATACTCTAATGTTATGGGATGTTGAAGAACGTAATTTACCCGCATTTGCATGAAAAGAGAGTGTAAAATAATTTAGAAAATACCACCCTCAGTAGGCCCAACTGGGAACGAGCCCCGATCTCCTCATAAGAAATCCAGTCTGACACGAGAGTGACATCTTAGACCATTCAACAACTGAAACGGGTATAAGCAGTTTTAGGCCTATATATAATGTAAAACTCAAATGTTATTATTGAAGTCATTTAATGAATAAAAAAAGGTAAAATTTTTATTTAATATTACTTAAACTATTACCACTAGCCACAAAAACATATCCCCTAGTCTGTAATGTCAAATTGTTTTATTTTGTAAAAATAATGTTCATGTTAATTCAGCAAAATTTTTGACACATTTATTTTCTCGAGATTTGTAATTTCATATTCATCTATATTAATAAAACGAATAGTAAGATCTGTCACGAGCACTACTTGATAGCTAGCTCAAGAAGATTCTGAAAATTTAAGTTGGTTAATTTATTTTAATTAACTAAAAACTGGGTCCTAAACGAAGCATTATCAATAAAATGAATGGGCTTGCCCGAATTGCGCCAATCCACCTAGCTTGGACCCGAATTCCGCCAAGAGCGTAAAAGTGCCCCCCAGACCGGACCCGAATTGCGCCAATACCTCCCTTCCCAAGACTGGACCCGAATTTCGCCAACTGTGAATGTAAACAAATATTAAAGCTATGGTGGGAGGTAAGAAGGACACAAGTCAAAAATATTATCTAATTAACTATATTTAACTATATAAAACAAAATTAAACATTATAACATCACAATAAAATTTCCATTTTAAAAACATTATCAATAATAGCTAAATGTAAGCTAAATTATAATATAATAATAACAAATATAAAATAAAAAACGAGTCATACAAAGGATTTTTGGAGGGGCACACACTTCATAGAGCTTAATCTATCTATTAACAAAATCGTTAAAAATAATTTCAAAATTTTTGAACTTTTGAAAACTAGTCATCAGTAAACTACCCTTAAAAGGACTTCGCCCTAAAAACCAGGTATACTATATTAATTGTCATCTTAAATACACCCAAGATGTAAGTTTTAATCAAAATTGTTGGAGCTATTTTTGAGAAATTTTGAATTCTTTTAAAATTAGTCATTAGTAAACTGTCTATAATCAAGCTTTTTTCTTTGAAGATCAATTATACAGTCCTATTCATCATTTAAAAAACTCCCCAGATATACACTTTGAACAATATTACCTAAGCTGATGATTGGGACGTTGGGGTTCGAATCCTTATCGAGTGAACTGAAGGTGGGATTTTCCTAAATAGTTTTCCACTCTCTCTCTCTCCAGGCAAATTCGGATTCACTTTCTCTACATTCAACCTATCTCATCCCAAAGCCCATTGTTATAATTAGCGCATAAAAGTATAACTCAATCAGGTAGTAAAACGCAGTGCAAAAAAAAATCAACAGTGAAAAGTATAATAATCAATTATCAATTCAAAAATGGTTTCGTTTACCATGCTTGCACCAAATGAGATCGACAGCCTACTATCATGGTTTGTGGAAATGTTGACATGATGCACTCATGGAGCGCTTGCTCGAAATCAATCACAATGTATAAAAAAATTGAAGGGGAAGTTTTCTCTTCTCGCCCTTTAGGATTCTCATAGTATCAATGTAGCTCTGACTTTTCTTTTCTTTAAGTAGGCAAAAGACCCTTTGAAATACCCGTGTAGAGTAAAAACCCGAAGAAAATGTTTTGGTGCGTATTCAAAGGTTCCATCCATTAACACAATTTCATTCTGACACAAATATTCAAGATATGAGTCACAAGAAAATATCATAATCCCCTTCTCTTTTTCTTTTTTAATAAAAAGTTTTCGTCTAGAGTAGTGTTTAGTTCAATTTAATCTAAGTCAAATTGAATTTCGTTGGAAGATTTAGGCAAAATTGGCAGTTAATGTTATTCCTGAAACATTTCGTGTCCTTGCGAATCAATATTTTTATAATTTTTTCTCTGCATGCACCTCTGTGTGGATCAACTTTAAAGGCCTTACTTCAATCGCTTCAGCCTTCCTCTTAACTGCGTTGCTGATGGATTTTCTGTTCAACTCTTGATCTAGTAGTGGTTCGTGGTTTTGTTGGTCTTCCAATCCGCGAGGAAATATTTCCACTATCTAGTGTGAATATTTTAGCCTTACAGTCCTTTCTTCCCTTGTCAAATTCAATTGTTTCACCTGTCGATACGTAGGCTATAGTTATTATAGAATATCAGATCTTGCCTTCATTCACTTTAAATCCTTTTCATATCAATAATTATTGCTAATATCACAGTCCACACAAAACCCGAACAAAAATAAAACAATTACACATATGAACAGTCACCGTTGCCGAGATAATTTGTTAATACTGGCCAGACCTATGTCAGAAAAGCTAATACAGATCTTATTGGTGGCTCCTAGGGCGTTTTTACATTATTGTATCTGAGGAAGGGAAGACAAGACGTGGCAAGAGCTTGTTTGCGTTGGTGTTTGTTTATTTCATCCCCCCTCGTCTACCCGAACTAGACTGGCGCAATTCGGGTCCGGGCTAAGTTAATATTTTTAAATACCTTAATAACTGGCGCAGTTTGGGTTTAACCAAATGAATAGCATATTCGTCTTTCATGAGCACTACACGATTTCCCCACGCAAAAGATCTGACATTTTGAAAATGAGTAGCATCTCTCGAAGAACATGTGCACCTAGAGGCTGGAATGCAAATTTTTGGTATTTTTTCATTTAAGTAAAAACCTCCTGGGCATCACCAACACTTCATATAGTTGGGCCTATCTAATATGAAACGTGACACTTTTAATGTTTTATTTTACAGGTGTACTCTGGTGGCACATGATCTGGAGTATACTTTTTAAGATGATGTACCATCACTCATTTGAAGGGCGGTGGGAAAGCCACTAATGTTCAAAATATCCCCAAAAACTTGCCTGCGATTTGGGAATCATACTCTCTTATAAGACGATTCCAAAATCGCTTATCTATCCACCTCGTGAATGTTATAACCGATTCAAATTAAATTTGTTCTTGAAATGCTCACACTTTTTCACTAACAACGAGTAGGTTTTTAATAAAGCTTTTGAGTTAATTAATAAAGGCTGGAATAGCAATTACAGTAAGACAGGACTCACCCGACGTAGGCTCAAAGACCAAAAGCCACAAACACAACCGAGATTTGATTTGACAGAGTATTTACGAAATGGTTGGTTTAACAACTCTTCACGGAAAATCACTTTAGCGTTCTTTTTCACAACACAAGACCAATTTCCGATCCTTTTATCTTCCACAACGGCTAACTGCCCAACTGTATAGACTTAGGGAACCTATCTTTATAGAAAAAGTAGAAATGTGCATGATACTAGTTCTAGTGGAAGCGGTAGAAATAACCCTTTCACTATAAGCAAGTTTTTTTCTATATTAACTATTCATACTTATAGATATACATATTCTTTTGACCACGTCTATAAAACCGTTTGGGCTATACGTTTATGCACTAACTACGCTGAGTTATTAAGAATGATTTTAGCTGAACTTAGATGACATTTACTTTCAAAGGGAGTGTAGAAAACCCTTTAGGAAAAACAATACTTTGTACACCCGACCGGGATTCGAACCACGATCTCCCCGATATAGACAGTCCAATCTATTTCAAGTGTGACCCCTTAGACCACGTGGCCACCAAAGTGGGCTGTACTTAATAAAGCTTCTATGGCATAAAGGAAGCAAATGACAGCATTTAGGACCAATGCTCGTAGCATTAGGCATTTGTTACAGGTTTGTATATTTGTTCATTCCTCTGTAGAAGTACAAGCTTTGAGGTTGCCACATTCCGGATTATTGAAACGCATTGCAGACCTTAAAATTTGGCCTTTTGTTAAAAAAAAAAATTAGTTATTTTTAAAATATGGCTCATACTAAAATGAAGGTGAAATGTATCAACATTCTTATTATATAATTAATACTACTACTAATACTTAAACATCTATAATTCTATAGTATAGAAGTATAATTAAAATTATACAACCACTTACATCATTGCTTTATATAATTTTAACTAGTATATAAGCCTGTTGGCAACAGGCAAACTAAACTTGAATTATTAGGATACAACTTATTTATTTAGTACGATCTGAAAAACGCTTACCCCCAATTCTGTTATTTTAATTCAAGAAAGGCTTTAAAAAATTTCAATCAAACAAAAAATATTCGAAATGATGGCTTCATTAGCTTCTGACCGTGGTTTATACTATAAGTTTGCAAATTTTCATCTTTCTAGTTTAGTTAGGGACTTTTGGAGGTTAGGGAAAGACACACGCACACACTAGGAAATCATGTATATTGATTTGGGATAGGAGATACCTGACTGAAAAATTTGATTTTCCTAGGTGGTCTGTGATTCAAGATTTATTTTATACTTTGGTTTAATTGAAATCCAACCCCATTTTGAGGGCCCTGAATGGGAAATTTTGGTTACCTTATCACGTTAGGGAGGGGGGGCTACCTGCTTGCATACTTTCTGACTCTTAGGTCTTTTGAGATTAAAGATTTTATCGAGTTGGATTTTTTGGTAGGCCCCACATTTTTGAAGCCTTCAATTGGAACTTTCTATCAACAAAACGTATCCCTACATCCTTATTGGCTAGGGGCTACCTGATTGCAAAATGTCACCTTCCTAGATATTTTTGGCGAAGAAATTTTTTCGTTTGAGCAAAGGAACTGATAATTATATTAATGGATATTGTTTGGAAAAAATCCAATCAGAAAAAAAAAACTAATATCTGGCTCCGTTAGATTCTGTCCCGTGATCTAAGCAGGTTAAGTTTTCTAAGTCATTATAGGAGCGTTTGGAGGGTGTGGAAAGATACATACACACACACACATATATATATATATATAAACACATACACACACACACATAAAGAAATTATATTTAGGGATAGGGAAAACCAGATTTACTTGATATTCTGCGAAGTTTAACTAAAAGTGTAATTTTGAGACTAAGTTAAATGGTGATAAAACTGTATTTTGCATTCAAATCAATTTTAATGAGACCACAATATATTATTTTACCTGTGCGGTGGGCACGTGTAAAGCTCATAAAATCAGATTTACCAGTGACGGGTAGGCTGCGGCTTGATCCCGGTCTGATGTACTGATTTGGCATTTTTCTTACATGGTTTTCTAATCGTCCTCCAAGAAAATGTGGTTACTTTTCTTTCTAAATTCTACCTTTCTCATCCCCAACTTATTAGTGTGATAATTAAATTTATTACATCCCAAATAGATAATAAGATTCTAAGTAAACAAAACAATATAATATTTTAAGATAATTGAGGAATAATTTAGTGATTTTGATGTTTAAAACATACCATCCCATAATACCTTTTTAAAGTTTGAAAATTTCTCCCTAAATTTAGACAGCGCTCCTTAGTTGTGGTGTGTGATGGAAGAAAAAGAGAGCTTGGACCAGAATTTAAGCAGGTTTTTTAACCAAAACTCTTTTGTGGCACAATAAATAAAATATTGCTTTAGTAGATGCGTTTAGTTTTATTTTCTACGCATGGTAATCTCAACGGTTACTATTTGTCGTGATCATTCTGTATTCTCTTAATTTAAAAATTTTCTCCAAAAATACCACTATGCTCTTGACAAACATTTAAGAAATTGTTGATATTATTATGAGTGTAGAACTAAGTCAAACGAATACTGAAACATATATTTACTACTTTTGTCCCAAAATTGTTTAACTGTAAAATATATTATCTTTAAGTTGAATTCATCTCCACCCCAACTTTAGGTGGCCGATTCGGTCATCGTGAAAGTATCAATCGCTGTCAGGCCACACGGCTAAATATTCAATGGTCTGTGCCGTTTTCTGGAACTACTTCTCTATTCTGTCTAAACTTATACTCCCTTTGGCTTTTCACTTACAACCAGCCTTTGTCATGACAATGAGAAAGAAGGGAAAGAAAACTACGAAACGTCTTATCTCAAAGTAAAGAAGAGAGTTTGCTGCTAGTTCTCAAATATCTTAAAATTTTCTTATTTGAGTCTATGAAGATACTCTCTTTGTTAGAGGAAGGTTAGATCCAGAGCCCCTTTTCACTAAGCCTAGTTTCATAATTCGCAAAATATGCTTAAAATGTCATTGAAAATTAGCTAATATCACATTTTATCACAATTTTTTCTATTAATAACATTCAAACTAAGTTATAGGGTTGTTAAGGAAAAAGAGCCCTGTTAAAATACTTCGGATTTATTCTAGAGCGTATCATACTTTGAAACAACGTGTCATATAATTAAATATTGCATTAGAGCTGAACGTCTGCACAGAAATTTCTCTCTTATCGAGGCAGCCCTCTTAAAAGGCTATGAGCCACCTCCAAATGAAGACAACTTGCTAGAAAGTTGCGCGCGCACATGGGTGTAGTAGCCAGTCAAGTTGCCATCCTGCCAGCCTAGTGTGCTTTCCCACTTTAACGGGAAAGCAGCGCCTACGTAGGGTGCTACGTGACCCGAACGCTAATTGGTACAATAAAGGAATAAGCGATTAGTTTGTTCCAGCAAATTCACTAAATTAAGCGCAGTGCTACTATGTGACATCAAAGGGAAATGGAACGAGTTACTTAGCTCATCACGTAATCAAAAATCGTTTAGAAAGATTAAAAAATAACCTTTGGATACTTTCTTCTGATGAAAGTGTGGCTGCACATTAAAAGGTATGAGCTAAACATTCACGTGAAAAATATACAAGGATGAAAATTAATTAATGTTTATCTTTTAACCTTTTCTTAAAACACGCCTTTTTAATCACATGATTATGATTCAGGAACCCATGTGGAAAAATTGATAGATCATTGAGACTAAAAATATATATATTAATGGTTTTGCTTCTTACGACTCATTTGGGCTATATGCATTTAATCCAACTAATAGGATAGGGATGATAAGAGTTATAATTTTAGAGGATGTTTACCCATTTTGGCGGGACGAAAGATTGTAAAACAATTTATTAAAAACCATCCTCAGTTCCCTCGATCAGATTGGGAACCCTCACCTTCCATGGCCACAAAACTAAACTAGACAATCTTTTTTAGGCCACGTACTCACCGGGTGACTAAAATTAGCTAACAATTTTTATTCTTTTATATAAAAGAATTTCCAGTTTGAAAATAAAGTATAATAGTTTCACTTGAGAAATAATGTAGTTGTGTACCATATTTTATATTTAAAAACAAACTAGTAATGTTGTACTCTAGGATTTGACTACAGTAATTTTTAAAAAACCTATAACATTTATAAATATGACATAATGGAAGTTTTAGAGCTTAAAAGCTTAAATGGTGCTTCTCAAATATCATTACATTTTTATTTGTTTTTGCTAAAACCTCATTTTGGTGTGATTGGGAGCAACCAAAAGGATTATCTTGGGGCCCTTGTTTGGTTGGTCTAATACAGATATTCTCAAAGTGGGGTCCGCGAAGTTCATCCAGGGGATCCAGAAAATCCTTGACATATTTTTTAAATTTCATAAAATTTTAAATAAAATGGTAAATCTCATATATATACTAAACATAATAGAGATGCTTTCCCATAGTAAAGCATGGCGAGAAAGTGAGGCTTAAAAGTGGGATTTTGGCTATGCCCCTTGTGACCACAACGTTGAGAGGAGCATTTGGGCAATAACATTTTTTTTAGTTTTCTCGTCATCCAGCACAAAGAACTTTCAGAAAATGTACTGAAATAATTGATTCTATTTCCAACACCTTATTTGGCTTTTCTGCTCTTTGTTGTGTAAAAAATGTGATAAGAAATAGTCATAGTCTAAAATGAGATTTAAATTTTTCCAGATTTAAATGATATTTTTAAGTAAAACAAGCAATGTCATTCCTAGCTAAATTTATTAATTATTATAAACATACAAATATAATTTTCTTTTCTTTTCATCATATTTACTTTTACATAATATTTAAAAATATATTATTACTAAACATGTACGAATATAATACCTACATTTTTTTTAGTTTAATTTATATTATTACTATTTTTACATTAACAAAAGAATTAAAAAATAACTTATGACTAATTTATCCCTATGGCATGGCTTACTATAAATATATGATTGTCTTTTCTTTTTAATCATTTATCTTACATCAAGGAGTCAGCGAATCAGCTTTTCCATGGTTATAGAGTCCACCTGAGTAAGAAGTTTGGCAACCACTGTTCTTTGTTATATGTTCTCTCCTTAAAACGAAAATAAGAGTGGAAAACATGGCAGAATCCTGTACTGTGATGATTTGTGATACGTGAGTGGCCATGGACTCTGGCGAGCCGAATAGAAAGCACCATTACCCTTAATGAAGGCTATGCAAATGGATAATGCACGCCCCTTCCTCCCCCCACCCACCTCCTGATATGGCGGTGAAAGTCACATGATCCTGTCCTGGATCCATAGCACCCCACCCCGCGTGGTCAGCTCGTTATCTGACAACGGCCGCCATTGTGGTTCGATTGCAAGCACACGCACCTATTACTGCTGCATTTCAAAATGAAATTAGCATCATTTTTTATTATTTTTTGCAACTCAAAAGCGTGAGATTAAACCCCCACGTTGCAATAATTTTCCGCAGACTCGTGATGGGCTGTGCTCTAAAAAGTGACATCATTTACTGCTGTGTATGGTTGCCTTAAAAACAGCCATCCATAAAAAGGCGATTCATCAAATATTAACAACTTCATTTTATATATGGTGTGATAGTCGCTATATAAAAAGAAATGAGATGGAGAGCTCCTGATAAAAACGAATACAGATATAAGAGAAGTGAATAAAGTGCACTCCTTGTTAGATTACCGAGTGAACATTATTAACTCTGGACCATCAAGTAGATAACAGAAGCCATTTTAACTCCGAGCTTTGAAAGTGGTCTAACTACATTAAATTGAATACATAAAATTTGATTGTTTGTTATTGATCCATGAACACTTTGGTGTTTTATTTTAATTCTAAAACACCTTTAGTAATGCTGGAAGACTTTCTTTTTTCACAGTACAATATCTTGGATTTTTTTTAAATCTTAAAGAATAAGAAAATTGTATTTTAGTCAATTTATTTTAATTTTACCTCTAAGACGGCAGTGTAAAAATGAAGTTAATTGAAATATTTGCCAGGTATATATTTGATTACTTGATGTTATGTTATAAGATAACTAGCAATACCATCGCACTTTGAAATATATATTTTTAAATAACACATTTTTAAAAAGACAAATTATAAACCTGTAGGTTAAATTTTACATTTATATACAAATATTTTCATTTATTTATTTTTTACCATCATTTTCAAAAATAATAAAAATTATCACAAATTAATTTGATTCTATATTCAATAATGTCTTCAATTATTGGAAATATACTTGACTTTATTTTTTATACTGGAAATACTGAAATGTACTTGAATTTTGAATAAAATAATGGACAAACACTAAGCTTCCTTTAATTGAGTGAAATGTTGGCTTTGGCGGTTTAAATCATGTTATCCATATGTAAACTGAAAAAGGAATTTGCTACCTCAAACTTTTATTGCGTTAACATATTATTATAAAAGTTCGTCATCTCAGGACTTAATACAAGATTTAGGCCTCGAGAGGGCCAAACACTTATTTTTGAGATAAGAAGGGTTGGCACAAATTGAAATTCACAATAGTATATGCCAACATAATCTTTAACACTAAGACCTCTTAAATTAATTTAAAGTTCTTTCAAACATAATTTGGATTGAACTTTAGATTCTTATAAGACTCCAATAAGGCACAAACTTAGTGATTGACGAAGAATACAACATTCTATTATTAATCATACTTTTAGAGGGGTGAAGGGGTTGAACTCCATTGACACCTTCCCTGACT
This sequence comes from Timema genevievae, assembly GCA_902155825.1. Classification (NCBI taxonomy): domain Eukaryota; kingdom Metazoa; phylum Arthropoda; class Insecta; order Phasmatodea; family Timematidae; genus Timema; species Timema genevievae. The sequence goes on from CABFWO010003563.1 coordinate 75,872, forward strand.
ACTGGTACGGTTCTGGTATTATTTAAATTTATTTTTATATAGGTGATCTGGTGGTCTAGGGGTAAGGTGTCAGACTTCTGTGCTCGGGGTCCGGGGTTCAATCCTCGGTCCCAGCACAGACTTATCTGATTGCCAAACCCTTCCTTCACATCTGACAAGACGTGTATTAATCACAAATTGTGAATGGGAGGAATGCCAGGCCTCCACCGTGGTTCGGATTCCACGTTAAACTGTAGGTTCTCCATTTCATCTCACAATCACCCTACCATTACACATTAGCGTAAGTGCGTATAGCCCGAACGGGTAGTAAGACGCGGTGCTAATAATAATAATAATAATAATAATAATAATAATAATAATAATAATAATAATTTTAATATACGACTAGTGGCTACTTGCCACATCTACTTTCTTGAGGAGTATGATGTAACATGAGTGGCATTGCATGATAACACAGAAAATAAAAATGTTTCACAAAGATCAAAGGGTTTTTTATCCTGGCTAATTTGTACAGTTTTCATTTAGCTTTAAAAATACTTTGTAAAACCTTTCTGTATATTAATGTCATATATAGTTCTTTGGGTTTTTTCTACTGATGTAAGCTAAGGTAGAGTCATTCAAATGTCAATCACCCGCTACATTGGCCGAACGGTCTAAGGCGTCACCCTTGTGTTAAGACTGGCCTACTTATTACGGGGAGAATGGGGTTCCGAGTCTTAGTTGGGTTTACTGAAGGTGGTTTTCCCTAAAGGTTTTCCCACTCTCTTTATACGCAAATATGGGCAGATTATATCTAAATTCCTTCCTTCCTCATCCCTACACCATTAGAGTAGTGATCATACTTGCGTATAACCTGAACGGACGAGGTAATAACAAAATTTAGAAAAAAAAAATCAATAACAAAGACAGAAATGGGGGTAGCTATGTTCGTGTCCGTGATTATAATGAATCATATTAGCTAAAAAATGAACCCTAAACACCGTAATTGAACTCAAAACCCTTGGCTTTGCACGCCAATTTTCTACCACTGATCCATAGGAGGGTTATATTATAGTCAAAACCAAAGGTCCTGGGTCAATTAATGTGTACAGGTGTCATTTTTCATATAATTTAAATTAATTAGGATCATCAAGCCTAGCAGATAATAATGAATTAACTTTATTTTTTCAAGTATGTTTATTTGGCATCTACGATCTTCTCAGAAAGTTCATGTTCGAGCCAAGTTTGGGTTAAGGTGGTGCTGTAGGGAACGTGATAAAATGTCATTGTTTTTGCAATTTTAATAGCAAAACTTTTTTTGTCATAGTAAATAAAATATTGATTCAGTACAAACATATAGTTTAATTTTCTTCAAATAGTGATGTCATTGGTTGTTGAATATCTGTCATGAGCATGGTACCATTAGATGTCCAACTTTTTAAATGAAGAGAAAAAGTTGTCATTAAATTCCATAACACCCTTGACAGATATTCAACATTTGTTGATATCACCATGTACAGAAAATTAAACTTAATGTTTGTACTGAAGAAATATTTGATTTCTTTTGACCAACAAAAGTTTTGCTATACGAACTGCAAAAACAATGCCATTTTCTAGCGTTCCCTAAATTAAAATAAAAACATATAATTTAGGCTTTTAAAATTATTTTAAAAAAATAAATTGAGACTAGGGTGTTTAAAACCAAACAAATATTATATTTGAAGTTGCATTAGGGTTAATATATTTGCAATTGTAAAAACATGTTTCTAAATCTAAAATACCTGGTTTTTAAATAAATTGATAAGCACACTCAAATCATAACTAAAACACTTAAATAATTTAGTGCTGTGACCTTTAAATGGGTACTAACTCTCCCCCAATAATATAACTTTAATTTTTTATATACTAATATACGCCCAAGATTCTGTTTTGCCTTTATATTTTCCATGAAATAAAATGAACATGGAATGTATAAGATTAAAAAAGGTTTTGTGATTAGATGCTAATTTTTGTCTCCATTCTAAACCTTTTTTATTTGTAGTTTTTACTATATCAGTAGCTGTAATTAACTTAATTTTCAAGTATTTTTTTCTTTATAATAAATTTGTTGTTTGTTTTTCATCGAGGATTCTGTATATTTATTACTTTGTTTACTAAATAGATTCATTTTGAAGAAGATGACTCAGTGTGGTGGAATGGTTCAGCTGGCAGGGAGGGTGGGGTTTTAGGGTTGGAAGCCATTTTCAAACAAATGTGATGTGTGTGTTTTAATTAGAGATGGCTTTATTCCACTTCTATCGAATACGGATCTTCATTTTACTTTCGAATCCCGAATCTGATTCCTTGAAAATATTATAAGCATAGCCGCTGTAGGTGTCTAACTTTCCCTCATAGGTAAAAAGTAAATTCTTCACTTCTGATTTTGTTTACATTAAGTCATAAAATAATAGTATGGGGTTTTTTTGCTAGATTTTCCCTATTATTAAATTGGTCTTAACCACTAGTAAGCTATAAAATGGCTATAAACATTAATACCCACTTTTTTAGGATTTGAGTCTTGAATCCTCGAATATCCTTAAGGACTCAAGAGTTATATCCTTCCTTAATGTATATATATATATATATATATTTATTTATGTAATTATATATCTATATATATGTCACCAACAAAAACCATCCACTTCTAGCTTTGAAACCAAAGCAAATAATTTTATTCATATCACTAATATTTTATTATATGTAGTTATAAGCATTTTCCGAAAGTTTAACAAATTATATAAACGAGATGAGTTTAGGTTAGGTTGGGAAAACAAGTCGAAACAATGAGGCAACATATGTTTCAACTTATCGCAACCACGTGAATTAGAGGGGAACTTAAGGCACTGACCAGACTGTCATAGTCAATTCATGCTTTGAATGACCAAAATATGAATTCAAATTTTCGCTCATCAAAATTTCGTGATTTTGCTGGTTCAGCTGGCAAATGTGCAAATTGTCCAGCCAATTCATGAAATAGCCAGTTTCGGGCCTTAGACATAAGCCTTACATAAAACCAAGAGTGAGACTTATTTCCAAGATATAGAATTATTGTTGTGAACAACTGTAGAATTTCATTGTAAGGATAATTTTCTGCATTAATTTAATTGGATATACTTTAACCGTCTTCTGTGGCCACATGGCCTAAGGCGCTACTCTCGCAATAGTAGACTACTGAGGGCGGGGAGAATGTAGTTCAATCTCCCTCTGGTGCACTGAAGGTGGCTTTTCCTAAATTGTTCTCCAATCTCCATCCACGCAAATGTGGGTACACTACCTATAAGTTTAACCTCCCTAATCCCTATCACATTAGTTTAATTGGTACATAAGCGGGTACAAAGACGCAGTGCTTAATATAATAATGACAGACCTAACGCTAACTTTTGATAATTGTGTGGAATAGGGATTGTTTGATTCTGAGAACCTTTAATGTATACTGCTTTTTAACAAATAGAATTTACTGAAAATATACTGGAATTTCAAAACTCTAGCCAAAATTAGATTGCACTCTTTACCTGATAAATAATAAACCTTTTTATAATTCCCAATAGCTTTATTTCAATATTTCTTATCTATGAATATTAATATGTTATATATTCTAATATAATAAAAAACTAAGTGCTTGTTAACTGATTACTTTAGGTTTTACTGAGTTCTTTAAATAAATCTAAACTCACTTCGATGGTTGAATGGTTTAATACGATGCACTCGCGATCGACTGGATTGCCGATGATGGGGATATTGGGTTTCAAATCCTTGTCAGGTGTACTGAGGGTGGTGTTTCCTAAGTGATTATCCACTCTCACTTCATGAAAATGGGGTTACACTTTCACTAAATTCAGCCTTGATCATCCTTTACACCTGTGCTTATAACCCGGATTGTTAGTGTGACGCAGTATCAAAACCAATAAGTAAACTTACAACTAAAGTGGCTTTAGACAACTGGATTTCTGCAGAACATAATATTGTTAAACATATACTCCTTGTGAAAAAAAAAACATATATATTTAGCACCGCGTCTTACTACCCGTTCGGGTTATACGCTTAAGTACTAATTACGCTAATGGATTAGGAATTGGGAGCGTTGAATTTTGAGAAAGTCAACCCGCATTTGCGTGGAGGGAGAGTGGAAAACCATTTAGGAAAAACCACCCCCAGTTCACTCGACCGAGATTTGAACCTCGATCTCCTCGTCCTTGGCGGTCAAGCTCAACACGACTAGCGCGTTAGCCAACTACGCCACCGAGGCGNCCCGCATTTGCGTGGAGGGAGAGTGGAAAACCATTTAGGAAAAACCACCCCCAGTTCACTCGACCGAGATTTGAACCTCGATCTCCTCGTCCTTGGCGGTCAAGCTCAACACGACTAGCGCGTTAGCCAACTACGCCACCGAGGCGGGTTTGTGTGAAAAATAATTTTAATATCTACAAATGTGTGAAAAGTAGGTTTCATTAAATCACAACATATGAAACATCTGTATGTGACTTTATTAACTGTTATTTAAATGTATTCTTTTATGTGAGAAAAAAAATGTGTATCTACTATTTGAAACACGAAACGAGTTCATTTACAGTTTTTGTTGAAGCTTAAATTGTCGAATTTACTGAAAATGTATATAAAAAAAGTTAATTACAAGTTAAAGCAAGTAAAACAGCATTAAGGTTCAGTTAACCCTCAAGGGGTGAATAAATAATTACAGAAACATACATAGAAACTTAGCAATACAAACTGTTTTTCTTAATTAAAATGCAATTATAAGTCTAAAAGGAACCCTTTATTTTACTATATTCTTTTATCCATGGAACAAAACCTTTTAACAAATTAAGCTTTTTTTTTTGCTTCAAACTTTTATTTTATGCGGATGAAACCTTTGTAACTATGTAGTTTATTTTCTATCTTGTTTATATGATGTTTACTCTGTGAACCGAATAGCTATATCAGCACATGACAAACATATTATTTTAATAATAGAACAGACCCAACAGTCAGTACACTGGTCGGTAATGTAGCACTGTGAAAGAGAAAGCCCCAATTTTACCAATTTATATTTTTTTCTGTCATATAAAATAACCCTGGACGTTATGTGAAAATACCTTTCCCGTCAAATTGGAAGGACCTTTCACTCTCGCTCATGGAAATTCTCGCGTGCTGATATAATCAGTCGTTTCAGAAAGTGTACGTTAACTATATCAAATAAAAATAAATAAAAATAAGTTTATTACATATTTTTGAAGCAGATCTCGTTGTATATTTCATACAATACCATTATTTAAGTTAGACTCATCGTCTCATTTGTGCTTTGAAGCATAATTATTGGTTTTTAATTTCATTTTACTTTACACCTCGATGCAAACACTGACCGGATGTAGCTTAAGCTATTAAATTTCCGGGAAGCAAATGATGACAGTTAATTTTTTACAGATCAACCATCATTCGACAGTAAACAGTATTGAAAATCACAATGCGAAACACGCCCAGACTACTTTCGTAAAACACGAGCGACTTGGGCGGTCGACTATATATTCCGTTGTTGTTATTTAAAAAAAGTTTAATCTATATTATTTTTATATTCATCTTTAAAAAAATAGTTTATTTTGATTAACTTGAAATAATCCAACCAAAGATAATTAAAGTTAACCATTTTTGCCTAAATATATTTCATAACTGTTGGATCTCTGATGGCATTAATTCTAAATGAACTTAAGAATTAGGTCATATTATAATACATTCAATCTGACATCATTCCATTAAACATGTTGATCACGTAACACATTTAACTGAACACAAACCAGTACTCGAAACACAACTTGTTTCTTTATCTTTTCGACAAAAGGTTTCCTAATAAATTGCGTTGAAAATGATACCATGAAGGAAAAAGATATTGCCTTTTTTATTTACAGAATAATAAGCCATTCTTTGTAATCATGCTATTGAGAGAAAAGAAAAAAATCAAAGAAATGTCAAAGAGACCAAGGTTTAAATTGCCTCGTTATTTTAACTAGACTCTATGGAAGTTTCTGGGGATGTAAGCAGAGGTCCAAAAGAGTGGTCGTTTGCCTTGTTTCAAGTTTAATCGTCTTTGAGATAGAAGCCAATGACTTGGTAATGTCTCTATCAGGAGTGCCAACACATCATGAAACATTGGATTGCCTAGAGCGAACAAAAAGATGGTTCTCGCCAGTTTAGCTCAGTGGGATGGACTCTTTATAATCTCAAGTGGATTGAGTATATCGTAGATGTTAGCAACTGCAGATAATGTTTAAATACTGCTACATGATTGTATTTTTTTTCCCATCGCATATTACTACCCGTCAGAGCTATCCGCATTTTAATACACTAATTTGATACATAACTAAAATATATTTATATTAAGATATTTGAAAACAAGGTGATTATGAAGATATTTCGTCCAAAAAGGGATGAGGCTACTTAGAAGTGTAGGAGGTTACATGATGATTAGTTACATACCCTGTAATCATCACAAGACATTGTTAGGATAATCAAGTCTCATAGATTACGGTGGTCATGGCATGTTGTGCCAAAGGGAGACTCTAGAACCGTGCTCTAAGTATTGACTTTGGAAGACATACACGAAGACGGATGGTTAACATTATAATGGACCTGAAAGAGATAGGGTGTAATGAGATGAACTGGGTAGAACTAGTTATAGGAATAAATGGCGTACTTTTGTTAGTGCTGCAATGAGCTTTCGAGTTCCTAAAGCCATTGAATAAGTAAGTATTGAGATAGGAATGAAGACGCCAGAATTTGGAGGGAGTATACGTGCATTTGTGTGGAGTGAGAATGTGAAACTGTTTTACAAAATTTAACTTTAGTACACCCAGCCGGAATTAAAACCTGACCTCTATCACCAGCAAACCAGATCAGACGAGCTTGAAGTTTATTCCACATGCTCACCTATGTGGATTCATAATGTTATAAAAATAGTACTTCTTTAGGAGAAAAGAGTGAACGGCTACACTAAGTAATTTTTGTCAAAATAGCTTAAATATTTTAAAAGTTTTTATCAAGAACGCTAATTAATTTTTTTTACATTTAATCCATTACAAATTTGAGAAAGGGGCTATAAACTTAATTAAAGTTAAAATTCGATTAGGAATGATTAAATTGGGGTTGATTGGGTTTGATTAAATAAACCAATTTTAATTGTTATTAATACCTCTAATATTTCAATTTACCTAGATACACATGTGGAAAAAGATTATTATATAAGTTATAAAACATCATACTTAAATATTATTCTAAAATTCGGAGTTAACAAATATATTAATTAATTTATTATTACAATTGAATCCCAAAACCTTTTATATTCTGAAACTAGTAGCGGCTAACACAATGACCATGTGAACACTAATATTTATTTTGAATTAATAATATTTTGGCACACCTCGTCTTAGTAGGCCTACCAAACAACGATTTCGGCATATGCACTCTAATGAGGAAGGCATGAGTTAGGTATATTTGAGAGTAAGTGTAACATAATTTGCTAGAAAAGAGAATGGGAAACCATTTAGTATAATCCACCCTCAGTACATCCAGTCGGAATTGAAACCATGATCTCCCCGTCACCGACAGTACTGTCTAGCATCAGAGCAACACCTTAGACCTTGTGGCCACCGAAGCAGGTCTTTAGAATCTTTATATAGGTTATAAGAAGTTGATTAATAAATACAAGGGTAGTTCATGTATACAATTACCTAAATGGGTGAAAATCAAATTTATTTTATCAGTGATTTTGACTTGTCTTTAAAATAGAAGTTTAGGGAACATGAGCTATGGAGAGTATTCTAGTAATTTATTTATCAAAACTTTTTTAGTCAAAATAAATAAAATATTACTCCATTAAAAATACGAATAGTTTAATTTTCTTCACAGGGTGAGATCAACAATAATTATTGAATATCTGTCAAGGATGTCTTAGAATTTAATGACAACTTTTATATTTATTTAAAAAGATTCTATACTCATGACAATTATTCATGAACTATTGAATCTACCATGGTACCATGGTACCATGTTACCAATCTGCCTTGCCACGTAGGTCAAGTGGCCTACAAGACTAGGACCAACTGGTCGACAAGCTTATGCATAAGAAGGCAAAGTGATTGACAGCCAACTGGTTGAACAAATAAATAAAAATATCTCGTGTCAAGTGATCGACACGTTTAGGACAATGTGATAAGATATACAACT
>CABFWO010003564.1:0-27221 GCA_902155825.1 Timema genevievae
CCTCATTACATGCCCATACCATCTCAGTCTTACTTCCTCTACTATCTCATGTACTCCAACATCCTCATTACATGTCCATACCATCTGTCTTGCTTCCTCTACTATCTCATGTACACAGGATATATGCAGCGTCTACCCTTAAAGTTATTTCTATTATTTTTCCTAAGTATTAAGCTTGATTCACACTTTCACAAAAAATAGAGAGCAGAATCTAATTGAGTGGCACAAACGTTCACGGCATGTTAACCCATGATGCATTGCACGTAAACTTAAAACAAATGATTATCAACTCATATTAGAACGTCGATAATTAGGACTAATTGGGGTTCGATCCAATATGGACTATCGATCTGTCAGGATTTTATAAAATTCAGTACTTGTACCAAAGATATAAAAATAAATATAAAGGGAATTGTTAAAAAAACGCACTGTTAAGGTAGAAAATTTTTCCCTTTCTTCTTAAAAAAACTTATACTATTTTTTATGTGCTAAATATCACAATTTCTGAAGGAATATAATAAGGCAAAAACCTAACAATGAAAAGTCCCCCTTTTTTTAAAAAACATTGGTTAAGGTATACAAAAATTAAGACTATGCCACCCCTAACCGGGAATCGTTGGCAAGGGGTGTAAGTGAGAAGACGAAAAAAAACTCATCTTTATCCAATACTGGGCCTAGAACAGCCTTAGATAAAACAATTTATAGAAAGCCCTCTGTTAATTTAAAATAATAGGTTGTTATTCTCGTCCTAATTACACAAATATTTTGGAATCAAATTCAACCCCCAGTAGAGTTAAATCGGTGCCAGCCAGTGTGCTCCACTGGTGAGCTTGACCTTGAATTAATTAATACTCAGCACCACGTATTACTACCCGTCTGGGTTGTACGCTTAAGTACTAATCACGCTGATAGGTTATGAATTTGTAGCTATGGTTGAATATAGATGAAGTGAGCTCGTATTTGCGTGGAGGGAGATTAGAAAACAGTTTTAGGGGGAAAACACTCCCTAGTTCACCTCAAGCGAGATTCGAACCTTGATCAGCAGTTTAGCTCAACATGAAACAAGCGCGTTAGCTAACTATACCACCGAGACGGGTAGCTTGACCTTTAGTTGGCGGGTTGAGGTTTAGAACCCGGTTGGGTGTAGCGCGTGTGTGTTTTTCATTCATGGTTTCCCATATTCTCTCTATATATAGACTAATTCTTCTTTCATGTCCTTTATCCTGAAACTAGTGTAAGCTGTGGATAATCTAAGTGGGCATCACTTGGAACATAGGTTTACTATATTTAACTCAAATTTTTTTTATAACCACGTCTTACTACCTGTTAAGGTTATGCGCATATGATGATCTTCTTTAATGAGATAGGGATTAGGAAGGGAAATTTTTCTAAAGGTAATCTACCCGCATTTGCGTGGAAGGAAAATGGGAAACCATTGAGGAAAAATCACCCTCAGTAGACCCGACCGAGATTCGAACCACAATATCGCCACCATTACCAGGCCAGTTCAACACAAGAGTGACGCCTTAGACCATTCGGCCACTGAGGTGGGATTTAAAAAAACCGTTATAACTGACATTTCAAATATTGACATATTTATAATGAATGTACGTCCACCTTGTAAAAACACCTCGATAGAAGAATAAAATCGTTTCTGTGAGCAATCCATTACTCACCGAGTAGCCGCATGTCGTGGTCTCCTGTTCGACTTTCGAAAAGGGCAATCCCCAATAACCAGGTGCTACCAGAAGGACGGTGAAAACCAAAGCTATCGGTAAAGTCGCCATTCTGAAAGCTATCAGGCCACTTTCTCTTTACGAATTAAAATTTTCCCGTGAAAGTGTGTCCTAACTTACTGTCCACATGTCGGGGAACTATTTAAACATCTTTATCGAACTTGAAGTGCTTCTAATTGGGATTTAAAGGTTAATGTTGTTTATCTAATCAACACATCTGGGATATTATTATTGACTCCAAACCACTCGATGAGATTTATTCCACCTGATAAAATTCCACTTCGAATTCCAACCCTATATAAACATTTATTGATTTGTTCTTACCTTATATTATGAAATGGATACATGTAACAAAAACAATTATGTAATAAAATTAAATATATATTTCTCTTTATTGAATATATGAAGCACATTTGTGGCTTTTGATTAAACATTTTGGGGTACAGCCCAAAACGGCTTGTAAGTTGTGATGCTAGATAAAAAATAAAAAATTGTAGAAATGAATTAAAACTATCTCGTTTTAGAAAGTTTATTCATAGATTTTATATACCAAGTAAAAGTATATAATATCATAACTTAGGCACTAGGAACTGGAATGTTGATTGCCGTACTTATAAAAACGCCCCACCTAATCCTACCTTGAGCTAGTTCTATCCAGTCCACCTCATTGCATCCTATCCCTATCTTGAACTAGTTCTAGCCAGTCCACCTCATTACACCCTATCCCTATCTCGAGCTAGTTCTATCCAGTCCACCTCATTACACCCTATCCCTATCTTGAGCTAGTTCTATCCAGTCCACCTCATTACATCCTATCCCTATCTCGAGCTAGTTCTAGCCAGTCCACCTCATTACACCCTATCCATATCTTGAGCTAGTTCTATCCAGTCTACCTCATTACACCCTATCCCTATCTCGAGCTAGTTCTAGCCAGTCCACCTCATTACACCCTATCCATATCTTAAGCTAGTTCTATCCAGTCTACCTCATTACACCCTATCCCTATCTCGAGCTAGTTCTACCCAGTCCACCTCATTACACCCTATCCCTATCTTGATCTAGTTCTAACCAGCCCACCTCATTACACCCTATCCCTATGGTACGTAACTCATCATTATGTAACTCCTTCACTCTCCATTATATTCATTCCTTTTTTTTTTAACACAATATTGTTCCAAGCTCTTTGTTTTTGTTAATAAAATATTGGATAGTATACCGACTTATGATGAGAATGTAAATTATTTTTTTAAATTAACGTGACAAAAAAAATCTCTTAACGTGTACTTTATTTTGAATCATATGTATTCTAAATAAAGACAAATAAACATGTTTATTATAAAGCATGATCAAACTCTTGTGAAAAAAAACAACTTCAGTGCAGCTTTACCGGATTCAACCTGAGGCCCCTTAGGTCAGAACTATTATATTTCTGAGCTAACCTCTGAGCTAATCATATCAATTTAAAACTTATGATCGGGTTAACTGATCAAGGAGAAATGGATTTAGAATTAACAATGATGACCTTTTATTGAGTAGGTGGTGACCTGGAGGTCTAGGGGTAAGGTGTCAGACTTCTGTGCTGTGGTCCAGGGTTCAATCTTCGCTCCCGGCACAGATTTATCTGATTGACAAACCCTTCCTTCACCTCTGACAAGACGTGTATTAATCACAACTTGTGAATGTGTGGAATGTCAGGCCTTCACCGTGGTTCGAATCCCACGTTAAACTGTAGGTCCTCCATTTCATCTCACAATCACCCTACCATTACACATTAGTGTAAGTGCGTATAACCCGAACGGGTAGTAAGACGTGGTGCTAATAATAATAATATTAATAATAATTTTATTGAGTATTACTGATCATGTTTTATATTAACTTTCAGGATCGTTTTTAAATGGCAGGAATGGTTTATTAAAGTAATTACCATAGCTAATTGGTTGATTACATTTTCTTAAAATCAAAAACAAAAAAAATCTCAGTTCCCCAATTTATTTAAGAGAAGGTAACTAGTACACCCTGAATATCGTTAATAATTATTATTTACTATGATAAATACCCCTATAGTCATTTTAATATTAAATATTAATTCATACTATGCATTTACAACTGATACTTTGATAGTTTTGACACTTTCCAATCATTCGAACTTAATAATGTTCAAGTTTATGAATCAAACAAAACAACACACTTAATAAATTAAAACTTTACAAACACAAAAGTTGACCTTTAGCACCTTATTTTTCTCACGGGTACTTCTATTTCTCAGTTTTTTTGATACAATAAACACACTCGTCACATTATTTGAGTAACAATATCTTACTAAGTAATTCCTTATCTACGAGTGCCTTCTGTCAATAAACTAATACTTTAAAAATATTATCAAATGGATAGTTGTTATTTAAAGTTGACAGAACAATAAAATATAAACATAGAATGTCATCAATAATAGGTACATTTTTAAAAACAGGTGGCCAGATATTTGTTTTCAATATTAATTTGTAAAGTACAAATACGAATTGTTCTTTCAACACTTTGCATCAAGTCTAAAGAGTGGATGTATGACCATTGCTTAGTAATCATCATCATCATCAAATGTTTGCAGTCTGTGGCCGGGCTACTTTAGTAAAAAAATACCTCCATCCTTCCACCACTCCTCCTCCTTTTTACTAACGGGGTCGTGACATGCAATACAAGGAGCCTACCCAGTGGGTTTAGCGGGGCCTGTTGGGTTTAACCCCAGGGGAAACCAGGTCAGGTGCAGAGGAAAGACATGAGACTGGTCAACAAGCTTGGAGCAGGGTCTGGTTGGGAGTGAGAGGGTTGATAGACTGGTCAACAAGCTTGGAACAGGGTCTGGCTGGGAGTGAGAGGGTTGATAGACATGGTCAACAAGCTTGGAACAGGGTCTGGCTGGGAGTGAGAGGGTTAGTTACAATGAGCTAAGTCATCATCAGCACCCATATCCTCAGTTAGGGACAGTTACCACCAAAAGAAGGTCCACCCGAGGACCTATAAGCAGCAGCCTCGCTACTCAGGTGTAGGCCACGACAGGCTTAGTAAGCCGGTGGCCGAAACAAACCAAAGTACTCGAGAAAATAATTTACAGCTACTAATCACATAGCAGGAGGTAGGAGTGAACTCACATATAGTTACATGGTGCCTCTCAAACTGGAAAAATGGGCTTCGCGATTCTGTCGGTTTATCTATGTGTCTGTATCTCAGCCTAGAGCCTAAATCATTTTACCGATAGAGCTTGGTATCTATAGTTTTCATAAGATTCTTCCGAGGGTTTTTTAAAATTAGATATCCAACCCTAAAATTAAGCGTATTCTACTGAATGGCAAAAAGAGGAAAAATCCATTTGAACGAAATTGCTTCTAGATTTTTTTTTATTAAAACTCATATCTAGGGACAAATTAACATTGCAAACAAAATGAAACTTCTTATTTTCCTTGAAAATGACTAAGAGGGTAATTAACATAAGCGGATATCTCCAATTTTGATCATAACTACTCAACACTTTGAGATACGTAACAATATATATTTACAAAGTTGTAGTACTAATAAAAAAAGTTTGTTTGGAATTTATTTTTATAAAAACAATAGTTTTTTTAATATATTGGTCAATATTTGTTTACAATGAGGTCTGGAAAATAGACTATATTCTTTATTGAACAAAGATGTTACCTTTTCCTCTTAATGTTTCTGTAACATTGTATTTCGTTTCGTTTATGCGCTTTGGTGGCATGTGATGCTCTTATTTTACCTTTAGTATGTCTCTGCAACAATGTATATTATTTGGTTTCACATATCTTATGAGTTTAAACTATAATTTTTATAAAGTAGTGATAAAGACCGTGCTGTGCACAGTACCATTTATTCTCAATATATTTCTATATCATTGTATATTATTTCATTAAGGTTCTTTGGTAGAATGCTTCTGCTACGATGTATATTATTTCGTTCCATATACGTTACGAGCTTTGAGTTGATACCTCCATTTTTAGGTAAAGAAAGGCTTTGGAGTGAGCAGTACTATTTATTTAAAATGATGCCTTTTGGCTTAAAACTCAAACTTCCTCCATATTAAAAAAAAACCACTTCGGATGTAGATATAATATTCACATCATTTTATGATTTAGCTTTAAAGTGCGCAACAATACCTAGATTAATTAATTAATTAATTGATTGATTAAGAATTTATTCAAGTTTTAAATACACCCCTCCATAATACATTATGTCACCTAATTAAATTAAATTAAATTAAAGATATAAGTTGTTACATAATATGAATAAAGTTAAACATAAAAATCTAAAAATATAATTTAAAACAGACACGCTTCGGTGGCTGCGTGGTCTAACGCGCTACACTCGCAGTAGACTAGACTGCCGATGACGGGGAGACTGAGGTTCAACTCTTGGTCAATTGTACCGAGGGTAGTATTTCCAAAATGGTTTTCCACTCTCCCCCACGCAAATTCGGGTACACTTTCTTTAAAAATAGCCTTCTTAATCCCTAAAAATGTTAGCATGTTTATTGTTTAGTACATAATCGTATAGCCCGGAAGGGTAGTAAGACGTGGTGCTAAAAAAATAAATCTCAAAAGTATCATGTTAAAAGATAAACCGCTAAATAAATAATAAAAATATTCGATCCATTTCATGTGAAATATAGTGTTTACAGTGCAATATATAATCTGTTGTGGATTAGATCAAGTTGTTATACTTTCATTGATCTGTCTCAATCTCACTTATGGCTCTGACAAATATAAAAGTGACAGAGTTATAAACGATACTAGTAATAACATTCAATATACAGCCAGTCCCTGTGGAGGTTTCACTTGTAGGGTCAGCTAATACTAGTAATAACATTCAATATATAGCCAGTTCCTGTGGAGGTTTCACTTGTAGGGTCAGCTAATACTAGTAATAACATTCAATATACAACCAGTCCCTGTGGAGGTTTCACATCAGGATTGGAAAAATTGTAGACAGTTTGAATACATTTTTCATATATCCACACAAATATTAACTTTAAGTGTGTTTATGATTCTTGTTTTCATGAAACAAATTAAAAATGCATTAATCATGAAGAAGGGTATTGACCGCATTCCAACGTCACCTCCCCTATTTACAAAAATAAAATAACAAGGCGCCACAACCGGAAGTAGGAAAACAATACTGCACAGTAGATTACAACTTATGAAAAGTTAGAACTAACCAAAACAAAATTCGAGTTATCCATGATTTTTTTTAAACATTGTTTTAATAAAAAATTCACAGGACCGAGCGAACAATTCGAACTAAAGACGATTTTGAACTACGGAAGTTCAAATTAGTCAGGTGCCACTGTACCTCGAAAGTGTAAAGATTTTCTTTTCATTATACTTCCTGCCGATGTCCTGTCATTATCTACAATCTTTTCCTTTTATTGTTCAGGGAATTACTCTTTGTAGCTTCAAACAACCTATTGAAGAGCTTGCCTATGAAGAAACTTAAAACCTGCCTCGGTGGTGTAGTTGGCTAACGCGCTAGTCGTGTTGAGCTCGACTGCCGAGGACGTGGAGATCGAGGTTCGAATCTCGGTCGGGTGAACTGGGGGTGATTTTTCCTAAATGGTTTTCCACTCTCCCTCCACGCAAATGCGGGTTCACTTCCTCTAAATTCAACCCTTCCAATTTCTAATCCATTAGAGTAATTAGTACTTAAGCGTATAACCCAAACGGGTAGTAAGACGCAGTGCTAAATATTAATATTAATAAACTTAAGTATGCAACCATAACATTTTTGTAAAGGGCAGTAGGGTTAAAAAAATGAAGCAAGTTTCTTGTCTTTAGGTTAAAAAAATGACGCAAGTGTCTTGTCTTTAGGTATGTTTATTTATAGATACCCAATTGTAAATTGATAAATATGGGCTTGATAATCTTTATATAGTAAAAGACATATTTTCTTTTCATTTTACCAGTGTACAATATTTTATTCTTTACCAAACAATTACAAGCAATTCAAAACTATGTTAACTCCTATATAATAAATGAGAAACTATTTATAAGAAATGCTAAGGTCTCTTTTTGTTGTGTTTGCATAAGAAAATGTGTCTATTCAGATAAATACAATTAGTGTATACAATCACAATTTACAACACAACAACAGTAAAACCCTGTTAGACCGAAGCACAGTAGTTCGAAATTCCAAATAATCCTTACACACTTTTTGGTAAAAGGAGAAAAAAGTCAAATGAAGTATATTTTATTGGTTAACAAGCTCAAAGTTAAAGGATAATTGCAGAAAATAGTGATATCTGATTATAAATGCCTAGTATTTACATGTTGTAGTAAACACAACGTGTTTTCCTGTAGCTAAAAATAATTACAGTACATATTACATGTGATACATCAGTTAAATAAATGAAAATTTGACTAAACTCGTCAAACTGTATTTAAAATTGGTGAAAAGAATGTATCCCTGTATTCGTCCCCCAAGTAATCCAAATTTTTACTAATCTGAATAAGCTTCGGTTCCAATTAGTTCGGATTAACGTTGGTCTAGTGTACAACAGTCTTTTGTATAAGCCACTGATTTTGATGAAACAAAGTAAAATAGGCAAGGTCAGCTTTTATTACTAAAAAATTATACATATTTGTATTATTTATTATGTATTATGTATTTTTTCCTAGATTCCACATTTTATCAACATTATTTTCACATAGTAAACAGTCTTAGTTCCAACTAAAATGATCAAAAGTATAGAAAAATAATTTTAGACAAATTGAACTATCATAGTTTGATAAATTATACATATAGCACTAAACCACTAAAAAAAAAATCTTCATTGGTACTTTGTTCAGGAATAATTTAAATTTAATGGAGACAATAACTCAATCCAAAACACAAATTGGATATGTTTGTAAAATTAAAATATTTTAGAATCTTTTAGATAACAATCGCTAAATAAAACATATCTTACACTTTCAAAGGTTTATTTTTAAGTAATAATCTATATGTATGAAATAAAGTGCATCGATCAATAACAACTTTTAATAAATAAAATGATAGAATACTAGGAAAATAGTAGAGCACATGCCCTATTCTTGGATCTGGAATTGAACATTTATTAGGAAAACATAAACACCACACTCCACCCCAAAGCCACCAACCATCAACAGTACCTCCATTTCCAAAGCAGCCATCCTCTTCATTTAAACCCCCTCTACCCTATAACCTAGCTACCAGAGCCAAATATATATATATATATATGTTCTAAGGAAGAATACCTTAACAAGCAATGTCAACAACTTTTAAAGGCATTCACAGCCCGAGGATACCCTCAACACATTATCAACAGTCAATATCCTAAACTCATCACCTCTCACACAAAATATTCTCAATAGTGCTCCAAGAATCACATTCAAACACCCCCACCACCCAAATCAACACTACATTCCAATTCACCCTAAATCGCTCGACACGCTACAAACCACATCAGACCAAAGGATCCTACCCTTACAACAGACCGAGATGCAGTACCTGCAAAATTCACCAACCTTCCACCTCATTCAACAGTAGACTCACACAAATGGAATACTCCCCATGAAAGGTCACAATGACTGCTTCGCAGAAATATCTTATCTAACCATTTACAATGCAATTCCTGCATTATTGAATACATCGGCCTCACCACAGGAACACTCAAGAGAGCGAATGAATGGTCCACCTTTTTGTTTCCAACCATAACGACCCTGACAAACCAGTAGAGCTTTATGCCCAAGCGCATAATAAGGATTTTGACTCGTGCTATAATACTAGAGCTATACAAGCCCTCCCTAATAGTTGCAATGCTTTCCAGATTCGTAGGTGGGAACTTGCTCACAAATATATAAGCATATATACAGGCACTCCCCCTGGTCTCATCATTATATAACCATCTCTCCTTTTTCTCCAGGCAGGATTACTCACACTAGCGAGTCATTTATGTATGTTTTACATCCATTAATGTTCCCAGCCTGTGGTCAGTTTTTTAATTCAAGCCTTATATTTTCTACTACCGGCTTGCTAGGCCTGTCGTAGCTTCATATGTCTTATAATCCAACTTAAGACTAGGACAGACACAACATCCAGTGCCCGGCCGTTAATATATCAAAGTGAAAGGATAAACCCACATTTCACTAAGATAAATTTTTTCAGTCATGCCGGAAATCAAACCCGGGAGCCTTTGCTCAGTAGAGAGACACGCTACCAAATGAGTTAAAGTGTCGGATTGTCATTTCTATATAAACAATAATAATAAATAATGACTGATAATTAAATAATTCAATAATTAAATATAAAATACAACATTCTATACCTCTATCAAGAGCCATGACACAAGTTTGAACAGGCAATTAGAGAATCCGAGCAAAAAAAAATCAAGAAACAAGCGACAACAGTATCTAAGTGACTTTGATCTATGTCTAACCAAGCTGCCATGGTCCAGTCTGTTTTTTATTCTCTTCTGCTGAAAAAGGGGACTGATGTATCCTGAAAATTACATAATTATGTGTTTTCTCATGTTTTTAACTGTGAATTTTTAGGTGTAGAGTTTTCTGGTAAGTGTGTAACCCTTCTTTAACTTCTATCCTCTTATGAATGTTTAATCTAAAACAGATGTTTGGCTTCATTTTTCCTTTGTTTGGATAAAGTCTCTTTTGTAGTGGTTGCATAAGAAGATATGTTTATTCAAAATAATGCAATGAGTGAATAAAATCACTGTTTACAACAACACAACTACAACAGTCTTTTGTCCAAGGCACTAATTTCGATGAAACCAACAAAGTAAAATAAAGAGGCAATATCATATTTTAATAGTAAAAATTATATATTTCTATTCTATGTATATATTTCCTTTAATCTACATTTTATCAACAATGTTTTCAGTAAGTTGGATTAAAATGCACTTTTTTAAACAAACAATCCTAGTTCCAACCAAAAAGTATCTGCATATGAAGTATAGTGATTAACAAAGGTATGATAAATGTATAAAGAGATAGAGAGGAAATGCACTAAGTTTACACAATATCTAAGAAAATGCAAGAGTAACTCGCTAAATTTGTTAACACAAACGTACAGTTAAGAGAGAAAAAATGACAAAATAACAATTTTTAACAATATTGTTTTTTTCCCTCCAAAATTGAATTTTATTATTAATACTTTTTTCATTAATAATTAATAAACAGTTCCAAAAATAAAAATTGTAAATATTTTTCTTTAGGCAAGAAATTAGCTATGAGATAGATACCTAAATCTACACAATGTTAAATGCTTTGGTCAAAAATTATGATCCCCATTTTATCAATGACCAAAAAACATACATTTTGATAACTAAATTTTAAAAGTATTCTTAAAATCATCAAAGTTTTTTTTAAAGAAATCCTTACTAAAACAAAAAGTATAGTAAATTCCAGGAATATCATTTAAGAGCGAGTAGGAATAGACTTTAAATACGCTGATAAAGTATTTGAGATTAAGTTTGAGAAGTTAAACTATTTCTTTACTGTGGCACTAGTTGATTTTTTTTATCATTAACAGTTTGAGAGATTAAAGCCTATTTAAATTTATATAATTAAAAAACTAACAAATACAATACATAACATTTTGAGGGGAAAAAACAAATACGGAAGATATGGGAAATTCAATATATGTTAAAACGAATTACATGAAATCCGTGTTTATTCAAACCATGAAAATGAAAATGGAAATACTCAAACTCTTATTAAATCCTTGTGACAGGGCGCTTCTTGATCCATGCCTTGATAGTAGGTATTTCCAACACCTTCTCGTTGAGGGCTTTGAGGTTGTCGTACTTCTCGACGAGGTCGTGTCCCACCATCCTGTTCAGACAGCCTAGCAGAGCCACGAAATACATGTCGGCCCAGGTCAACTGAAAAATTGTACCAAAACAAACCTTTAATGATTTCTATGCATCAGCAAAAAATAATTAGGCTAATGAGCTAGGGATGAGTAAGGTTGAATTTTAAAGGAAGTGTGCCCACATTTGTGTGGAGGGAGTGTGGAAAAACCATTTAGGGAAATACACTCGACCGGGATTCATAACTTGGTCTTCCTGTCATCGCAGCAGTCTAGGCTGTTATGAAAGTGACGTCTTAAATCATGCAGCCACCGAAGCAGAGTTTCCCAATAGATTACTACAAGACCTAAATGATCAAATATTTGCATTTGATGAACAGTTGCAAATATTCTTCAACTAGATTAAATGGCAAATTTTGTGAGCGATCAACTAATAAATCATCTAATCAATCGACAAGTTTTTCCCTTTCAGAAATAAACATGACAAAATTCAAGAGAGCCAGTAGTTTGAGTTAAGAGAAATATAATATCTAGCTAAGCACACACGTTGAAACACAATAATGTAGGCAAGTAGGATAGGAGGAAGTGTCATCAACACAATAAAATAGGCAGATAATCTAGCACTGCTGGCAAAAAAATAAAGAAATGTTGGTGGAGATAGGGAGAAGATATGGCAGGGAGACCAACAGTGAAGTCAAAATTTATGGTGATATAAAAAAAAATAAAGAACCACTGAAAATCAAAGTTGGAAACTATGGAGCAGTTCAAGTACCTGGGAAGTCTGTTGACAAAGGATGTCTAACTGCATCAAGGACACTAAGTCTAGGATCCCCATGGCCAAGGAAGCTTTCAACAAGAAGTGGTTACTGCTGACCAGCAAGTTTAGTTTGGAACTGAGGAAGAAACTGACGAAATGACACATTTGGAGCATCGCGCTGTATGGAGCAGAAACTTGGACTCTCAGGAAGATGAAAAAGAAATACATGGAGAGCTTTGAAATGTGGTGCTAGAGAAGACTTGAGAAGATCAGGTGGACAGACAAATGAAGTCCTGAGAAGAGAACTATGAAGGATGTGATTCTTCGATGCAAAGCAAACTGGATCGGACACATCCTTACGAAGAACTGTCTTCCACAAGACGTCAGAGAAGGAAAGAGGAGCTTAGGAAGGAGGAGGATTTAAATATTTGATGACTTGAAGGAAAGAAGAAATTTCTTGGATCTGAAAGACGAGGCAGAGGACTAAGTTCACCGACAAAAGGAATGGACCTGTCATAAGACAGAACAAATAATAATAATAATAATAATAATAATAATAATAATAATATTGGTCTATGTATTTTACCTTGCCACCAACAAAGTATCCACCGTTGTTCTTCACAATTTCATCAAACTTCTGGAGATAGTATGGGATTGTCTCACTTAGAAGGGGACCTTTCTTTTTCTCCTTGGAGGCCTCGTCAGGATCATGATAATAAGAACCAACCGCTGAGAAAATGTAATAGTTAAAAAAAAATAGTTGAAACTTTCTGAAATGGACTGCATTCTACACTTATGTGACTCAATATTGCTCATTAAAACAGTGATAATGCTCACGGAATAAGCAGAAATAAATAAACATTCTTGTTATGATTTATATTATCTGTAGCTAAAATTACAGAAACTGTCAACAGTTTAAAATCTTGACATATCATTGTGAGATATTTTATAAATCACATAAAGTCTGTACTGTCAGTGGGCCTTACTATAAACCCTGTGATTTGAACAAACAATAAAGTTGACCTTGGTGAGTTTTTTTCTCCTAGGTACAACAACTACAGTAGCCCCATGGCTTCTTTGGTGCTGACTGACAACTGACGGCTTTGAAAAGCTACCGGACCAAATTATGTATCCCTACGTCGAACCATAAGATCTGCAAAAAAACATGTGTTTAGCAGCTGTCACTTCTGACACTCAAAATTTAGGTATATACCTAAATGTTGACTGTCAAAAGTCAGCTGTTAACGGTCAGTCAGCACCAAAGAAGTCATGGGGCTACTGTAGTAAGACTTAAACAAACTAATATACTTGTGATACTATCACATAAACTCAATATGTTCATTTAAACTTTAGTAAGTAAATTTACATATAATATTAAAACTATACATTGTATGTGTGTCTTTGCCTGGTGTTGGTTGGTCTTACACAAATAAACCCTATATTTAAAAAAAAAAAAAAAACACTGATGAAAGCTGATATAAGTGGTTGGATCAAAACATAGTTTAATAAAATAAACTGTACAAAGTGCTACAGGCTAACACCTGTGGAAAAATAATTCTAAGCTTTGTTCAAATTTATGGCAAATTAGCGGCAATATTACTGTTTTACACCATACCCAATTAGTTTCTTGATAAATTAAGGTTTCTTTTATAATTTATATATTAACTTTTATAAATATTAAATATTATTATTATTAGCACTGCATCTTACTACCTGTTCAGGTTGTACACAGAATATTAGAATAAAAATAATGTTTATAATTTTATGAGGTATTTAGTTTTTGTTTTTAATACATTTATCAAATTAAGTTTTCACACACTCTGGCCTGGTCCATGAGAAAAAATATAATTGTGGCCCTTGATGAGAAATAATTGAGAGCCGCTGCCCCATACGCATCAAGATTGTAAATAAAGAATTACATTTCCAATTATTCTGAAAAAAAAAAAGTTCCAACTGTCTCATATACTGAACTATCAGTGTTATCTTCTTAACTATTGTCTTTATAAACAAATCATTTAAATCTATGATGTCAATATTTAATTCCAAAAATTAGTACAGTAGTTATGATTATTTTTCCAATTTCAATTTATTTTTCCTTTTGTAATTTTATATAGTTATATCCATAATTGTTTTGAATCTAATGCAATATAATTATATTTTATCATTTATGAATAAATTCTCAATATCTTATTTTAAAGTCTTATTTCTTATCTTTAACTCTTGCTCCTTACTCGAATTTTTGGAATGTTTTCTCAAATGTTAACTTAAAGCTATGAAAATAATAATAATAATAATAATAGTAGTGATACGAGGTTTGGCTAATAAATAACCCGACTGATGCTCTAAAAAAGTGTATTTACAAAATTACTCAATGGACATGTTATCACCTTCAATGTAGTCCCCTCCCTGATCCCTACACCTCACCATACGAATCTTCCACTGTTGGAAGCAATGTTTCAGGTCCTTTTCTGAGAGGCTGTTCATGAACGTTGTCGCTTTTCCCTTCACAGCATCAACAGACTCGAAACGGGTTCCTTTTAGTGCAGACTTGATCTTCGGGAACAGAAAAAAGTCACAAGGAGCTGGATCAGGTGAGTTAGGTGGATGTTCCAACATGGGAATCTTGTTCTTCACCAAAAACCTATGGATAGACAGCGCTTTATGTGCTGGTGTGTTGTCCTGATGAAGAATCCACGAGCTGTTCTTCCACATTTCAGGTCTTCTTCTTCTTCTTTAGGTTCACGAAGGGTTGTCAAAACCTCCTTATAGTAAACCTGGTTAACAGTCTGACCTTCAGGTACCCAATCAAATGTGAACAATCCCTCGGATATCAAAAAAAACTATCAGTGCTTTGAATTTGAACCTGCTCATCCATACTTTCTTTTGTCTCGATGAACTGGGACTCTTTCAATGCATGGATTGGTGCTTAGTTTCAGGGTCGAACCGAAAAAACCATGATTTGTCACAAGTTATCACATTTTCTAAAAAGTTTGGATCATTTTCGATGCTATGAAGGATGTCGACACAAATGTTCATTCGAGTTTCCTTTTGCTCAGGAGTGAGCAGTTTTGGCACCATTTTAGAGCTAACTTTTTTCATGTAAAATTTGTAGAACAGTTTCTTTATCGATATTAACTAAGTCAGCAATTGTTCGAATGCTCAGGCGTCGATTTTTTCAAAAAATTTCACTCACTTTGGCAATATTAGCATCTGTTTTTGATGTGCAAGGAAGGCTGGGGCGCGGATCGTCTTCGATCTCTTTCCTCCCCTCCTTGAATTTTTAAAACAATCGAAGACTTGAGTACGAGATAAACAATGATCACCATAAACTTCCTTTAACAAATTGTACGTTTCTGTAGCGGATTTCCAAAGTTTTACAAGAAACTTTACGTTGAGACGCTGCTCACCTTTTACACTCAACATAATTCCGACGAAGCTCAGGTACACGGTCCACTTCGAACAAAGGCTACGGCTGAACTGTCGGTCGCACGACCTTGAACTTTTGAAGGTAGAGGGAGAAAAGAACATAGATAAATATCTGACCCTGCTGGTTGTTACTGTTACCTCAGGTAAATGGCAAAAAAAAATGAGTCCGGTTATTTAGTAGCCACACTTCGTATATCATGAATACTGATTTAATTCAAAATATATATCGCAATGTCAAAGTCCTTATTTCAACCAGCCCTATTATATTTCACCAAACTTCTCCCTCCCCTTCCTTTCTCTTTCCTTCACCTGTGACCACACTCGCTTTATACAGGCTTTGACGGATTCACAGCATGAAATATAAATTAGTATGCCCACGGTATTCACCCCCCACCATGTCACATTACCTGAAACCACTAGTGGTTTTTAAACTAATGGATAAATTTCAATCAAATTGTGAGTTTCAGAGACATAAGCAAATTTACCCATAGTCACAGCACACACAAGTAATAATAATAACAATAGTAATATTTAGCACCGCGTCTTACTACCCGTTCGGGTTATACGCTTAAATACTAATTACGCTAATGGATTAGGAATTGGGAGGGTTGAATTTAGAGGAAGTGAACCCTCATTTGCGTGGAGGGAGAGTGGAAAACCATTTAGGAAACCCCACCCTCCAGTTCACCCAACCGAGATTCGAACCTTGATCTCCCCGTCCTCGGCGGTCGAGCTCAACACGACTAGCGCGTTAGCCAACTACGCCACCGAGGCGGGTCACACACAAGTAAAAGTCAAATTTTGTTTTTTGTATTTTTACTGACACAAGATTTACGGCTGTAACTTTGATGTGGAAGAGGAATTTTGAAGGTATATTTAAAAGGTTGATGGCGACTTTAAAAAAAAAATCGTATTTGCTATAAAGTGAGGTAAATTTTGATTGGATTGAAAGAGAAAAATAATATCCCTTTTTGGGACATAATTGAAGCCATTCTTGGAAAAAATATGTCTACAAAAAGAGAAATGTAAACTGTAAAGTTTTAAAGCCCTTTTAAAATGAATTTCCAGAATTTAACAATAATGTTTGGTGAATTTGATATCCCTGAACTATTATAATGCACTCACGGGTTCGAAATTCAGTAAAGGTGTCAACAATGGCGTCTATCTCTAGATTCTCCCAGTCATCTTTACCAGCTAGACCAAACTGTTTTCCGAGATAGCGGCAAATGGCGACTGATTGGTGGGTTCTCTTGCTGTCAATCTCTAGAACCGGCGTTTTGCCAAATGGCATAGCTAAAATAAAAACATAACCCTGTAGGTAAGTAAATTTCCCCACACACAATTTAATTTGAAAGATTTTTGGGCCTAGTTATCTTATTTACTTGGATTATAGGTAGGACTAGGATGTTTTTGAATGTTATATTTTTATTCTTAACTTCAATTTAAGGCTGAACAAGAGATAAACACATTTTGAGCTGAAGTGATTGCAATTATATCTGAAGCAACGAATCCATAGCCAGTGCGTAGTTTCAAGAATTTTATAAAATAATGTTTTAATTCCGTTCAAATAATATATAATATTTTAATAAATAATAAAAATAACATTGACAAATAAGTAGATATTTTTGCAATGTCTAAGTAAATTACCAGCTACTGTTAACAACTTTAATTTCTACCCCGGATACAAATGGCGACCACGGATACTTTTGGAGGTCCAGTTATAAAAAAATAAAAATAATAGCCCTAGGTTAATTGTAATTTAAACAAATAAAAATTAAAAATACATATCAGTTTTAGTATATTATTAACAAACAATGAAAACCAATAGGAAAAGATTTAAAATATACTAAAAACTCTCAGAATACTTATGTCCCAGCTACATTATGTTAGCCTGTCCATTATTAGGAACCCTGGTTGCTGTTAATTTAAGTAACGACTTTAATTTTTACCCTAGCTTCAAAAACAATCCCTAGCTACTTTAAGGTGACATACATCTATAATATATTTTTTTTCAAACAAATGATGTAATATTAGGCCTATACTTGAATTAAACTATTTTAAAAAAGATTTTCAGGCAAATATATTTGTAAAAACCATTATTATATGTTTAAAGCATATTTGACTTCATAGGGCATACGCCTAAATATATTAACACTAAATTATTAAGAATCAAATAACCAAAGCTATTATTTATGCATTTTAGAGAGGAACCATCCAACTAGATATCATATTCTGAAAATTGAAAAATGACACCTGGATATGGGAATCGAAACCTGGACCTTTGACTTAGTACACCAATACTCTCATAGACTCCATCTTAAAATATGAGTGAAGAATGACCCTGGGCACAGGACGATTCCTGGATAGCTCAGTGGTTAGAGCATTGGAGTACTAAGCCAAAGGTCCCGGGTTCGATTCCTGTGGCCAGGTGTCATTTTTCAATTTTTCAGAACTAAATTATTAGCTTTTATCACGTACATGACTTAAAGGCAGGCCAGAGCTCAAACTCGATACGTTCATCTTCAAACTCCTGATTTCCATACGAGAGCAGGAAACGAATTGGCTCTCCAATTCCAATAAAGTTTAGGTAAGTAAGCTTGTACTTAGGAGCCATATCACCTAGAGAAAACAATACAATTAAAATCATCGGTTGATCTTCTTGGTGCAAACAAAGGTATGAAAAAAAAGCGGTTAAACCGAAATTCCAAGGTTAACACTATTACAGTACAACATTTAATGTGATTTATAGATTTCCCAGAAAGAATTCCCATCTGCTCATGCATTTTAAAGAGTTAAATAGAATGTTACGCTACTGGTTTCCACTAATTTTTAATATATAAAACTATATTTCAAATTTTTCATTTCAACATCAGGTTCATCACATTTCACAGAGGTAGGTTTTCCAAACTCAAAATAGCAAATTTGTATTAATAAAAAAATGCATTTAAAAAAAATTTAAGCACCATATCTTATTACCTGCATGTTTTTTACTCATTTAATGAGAAAGTTAGAATTTAGAGTAAATATAAATATATCTGTGGCGAGAGAAAGAAAGTGGGAAACTATTTAAGAGCCTGCTTCACTCCACTGGTAACATGTAGCTTCGGTTGATTTAGTTCTAATAAAATGTAGAATCATAAACCGGCTACCCAAAGTTTTAGTAAGAAAACTGTGAAATTAGGTGAAACCATTTTACTATATTTTAAAATGTGTAACCAAATTTAAAATTGATAATTATTATAAAAAGAAAAAGGTCATTTAGACGATCCAAATGTTGCTGTTGGTTAATGAATAATACTGAAAATATCACTTCGAAGTTCATTTACTGATTCAAGTATAGTCAAATGCGTATCTAACATTAATTATTTTGATTAGTTGTTTAGTGTGTTCTTGGGAGAAATAAAAAATATAGGTCCTCGGTACACCCAGGCTAGATTCGATTCAAAACTCCCTCATTACAGTCAAATAAGACTTTACGAGATTGACGTTTAGTTCATGAAATGTTATATTAGTTCCATTTCAAGGATGGGGGGGAGGAGGGGGGTTAGACCTACACAACCACATGACCCCTCACACCCTTGGCTATAAAATTTGGGAAATATCCTCTATAAATTCCTTTCTATATCAATGACTGACCAGGATAAGTTTAAAAAAATATTCTATAGTATTTGTTTATGAAGAATAATATTAGTAAACACATAGGCTCTAGCATGAACACTAAAACTATGCGAGTCCTTTTAAGAATCAAACATTCATGAAGTTCATTATTTAGTTAGCCTACTAATCATTTGAGAAAAAAATGTCTCAGATTCAATTTTTAATAAAATTACTCATCTTTAAATAAAATGTGAACGCAATTCAGTTTTCCAAATAATCATCAAGGTGTAGTTTAGAAAAATGAAAAAATGAGTTATTTTATCTATTGGTTAGTATTGCGGATTAGTTTATAATTTGTGTAATTTAATATTTTATTCAGCTTTTTTTTTTTCAATACTCGCCCCGGTGGCGTAGTTAGCTAAGGCACTGGTATCGTGTTGAGCTAGACTGCCGAGGATGGGGAGATCGAGGTTTGAATTTTGGTCGGGTGAACTTGAGGTGGTTTTTCCTAAATGGTTTTCCACTCTCCCTCCACACAAATATAGGTTCACTTCCTCTGAATTCAACCTTCCCTATTTCTAACTCATTAGCATAATTAGTACTTAAGCGTGTAACTCCAACAGGTAGTAAGAGGCGGTGCTAAATATTTATTTATTTTCAAAGAAAATAATATAAGCTATAGAAAGTGTCTACTTAAAAAGTAGTAGCTTCTCTAGTTCTAAAGTAATTTTCAGTTTTCCAAACAAGAGCTGCTACCTACTTCTTTATTCAAGTAGCCCCTCATATCGTCGCAACGCTAAGTTTGATCCCATTACAGACCCACTGCTTCAGAGATAAATTTTGGAAGCGCCGGGGGGATCGAACCCAAGACATCTGGATCAGTAGCCAGGAACTCTGACCCAATGATTGTATTTGTTTAAATATTTATTTTCTTCTGTGATTTAGTTGGTGACCTGGTGGTCTAGGGATAAGGTATCAGACTTCTGTACTGGGGGTCCGGGGTTTAATCCTCGGTCCCGGTACAGATTTATCTGATTGCCAAACCCTTCCTTCACCTCTGACAAGACGTGTATTAATCACAACTTGTGAATGTGTGGAATGCCAGGCCTACCACCGTGGTTCGGATCCCACGTTAAACTGTAGGTCCTCCATTTCATCTCACAATCACCCTACCATTGCACATTAGTGTAAGTGTGTATAGCCCGAACGGGTGGTAAGACGCGGTGCTAATAACAATAATATTCATCGGTAGTGATACATTTAGTTGTAGAGTACATGACATAAATAAGTGGAAAATTACTTATTAATGACTTTTCTAGCTATTTGGTATAACCTGAACGGGTGGTAATTTACCGGGGGGAGGGGGGGAACTAATTCTAGCTATTAAAGATAAATTTTGTATGAAAATTAGATTGTAGCTAGTCAGATAAAAGCATTATTTTCTTGTAAAAAAAAGCAAACATTTTAAAATGTTACCCAAATGAATGTTAAATGACTGTTACTTCTAGCAAGAAATTAATTGATTTCTTCTTTATTTGGTTTGCAAAAAATCCAAATGGCTTTTACATAATTTATTATATAAAGAGCCTGGATTTGTATGCAAAATGAATGTTCTTTTTTAAATACTAAAGGTATGTGGAAATTATATACTTTGGAAGTCCAACCCTAATAGACCATTTGGCCGGTGTATGATGGTGTATTTAAATGCATATTCCGGTGGAAAATGATTTTGCATGCATATTTTAAATTTTTAAGGTAAAAATGCCCATTTTACTCGTGGCGTATTAAATTATTAGGCCTACTTGTCCCTGTTCTGTTGTCAGCTGGTTACTAATTAAAAGCGTATAACCCGAACGGGTAGTAAGACGCGGTGCTAAGTAGTATTACTAATTAATTTATAAAATCTCTGCAGTTAATTGGGTACAAACAAAACTAAGATGCGTACATATAAGTGTGTGGGTTATGAAGATTACATCGAGAAAAAGATCCAGTATATCTATAACCGCTTCTCTAAATTACCCAAAATTATAACATTGTTGGAGGCTCGAAGTAATTCTTTGCAGTACTCACTTTCTCTGATAGATCAAATTTCAGTACCATTGGCTGTATCCGAATAGTCTAAGGCTCCCTAGTCGGACCCTTGAGTTTTAGACTTGATGCAGTCTCGATGATTTTACTCTTCTCACGCTGTTCATAGCGATGACTGCATCAAACTATTTAATGGCAACATTCTTGGTCCCGCAGTGCTGCTTCCAATTGAAGCTCTTAGAAACTATGTAAACACCATCCTTATGTAAAATGGCAGAAAATGTAACTCTCTGCTCTAGCATACGAAATGATAATACTAAAACAAATGCCAGTCAAACACCACAACAGACGCCACGACAACAATTCATGGCTGGTGGCCTTCATATCCATGGTGACCAAGACCTCAAGGAGGGTTCGAGCAGGGTGCATAGGCATCCTTCGTGACTATTTGGACAGATCTACACTTGGTCATATTATTGTCAATGCAATTACCACGGGCACGAGTCAAGGCAACGCCACACAATTATACTATTCGGATACAGCCAAACTCTTCAAAAACTCAGGGTGTTAAAATTGCATTCAATAAGCTTGGTCAGGTATTTTTTTTTAAATCCTGTTCACAAAAGAGCCTGTCAAATTAACAAAAGGTTGTCTGGTGGAAAAATTGAAATAAAAGAATTCAATGAAGAAAAATGGTGGTGTTTTACACATGCAGCTGTAACATCACGCAATGTTGAAAATACATTTTCATTGTATAAAACATTCTTCAATGACAGACAGAGGATATTCAGAGAAGAAAATCTCAGTATGACTCTACTTATGCCGTAAGAGATATGGATAGGCCTAAGCAAAGATGTTTCACAAAACAAATAGTTTCCTTGATTTTTTTAATTTGTTTTTCCATAATATGGGGCATATTTTTTTAATTTTTCGTGCAAATAAATCCGGGTTATAATAGTATAATATACTATTATATATATTATATGTATAATATATTTTATTTATATATAGGCCTAATATATAAATATATACTATTATATATAACTTAATATATATAATTCTTCTGTACGTGTGTATGTCACTGAACTCCTCCTAAATGACTGGACCGATTTTGATGAAATTTTTTGTGTGTGTTTGAGTGGGTCCGTGGATGGTTTAGATTCACAATTGGACCCGGTAGGTGGCGCTGCAATCGGGTTCTAGGATTTTTTTTTAGATTTTTTTTCGTATCAGAACATGTAACCTCAAAATCCCCCCCACCCCCAATATTCATTCAAAAATGAAAAGATGTTTTATTTTGTATGTTGTCTTGACAAACACCGAATTTGTAATATTTGTGTTACTCACTAATTTGAGTTCATTGTGAATTTGTAATTGTGATGATTGTGACCTGGTGGTCTAGGGTTAAGGTGTCGGACTTCTGTGCTAGGGGTCCGGGGTTCAATCCTCGGTCCCGGCACAGATTTATCTGATTGCCAAACCCTTCCTTCACCTCTGACAAGACGTGTATTAATCACAACTTGTGAATGTGTGGAATGCCAGGCCTCCACCGTGGTTCGGATTCCACGTTAAGCTGTAGGTCCTCCATTTCATCTCACAATCACCCTACCATTACACATTAGCGTAAGTGCGTATAACCCGAACGGGTAGTAAGACGCGGTGCTAATAATAATAATAATAATAATAATAATAATAATAATAATAATAATAATTGTGATGATCACATAGTATTTGTTTTACTATCGAAATTAATTATGCCACCTAAACGAAAAGCCAACGTTTGGGCAGGACTACGTCTGTCGGGTCCGCTAGTATTGAAATAAATTTCTCATTAAGATAATGTCTGGCGNTATATACTTATAAACTTATTTTATGAACTTCCTAGTGTGGGTGTGGCTCAAAGCTAATTGAAAAAGTTCACAAAAATTAGCTGTCTTCAGCCGCTCATCAATCTTGTTATTTACTAATTTTTAGTTTTCTTTCTTAAGGCTTGGTTAAGCCTTTAAAAAAACTCTTAATATATCACAATCATAACAGAAACCACAGGCAAATATTAATACTTACGCAATTATTTAAAGTACAAAATTGTATGCCTTAACAATTGAAAGTATACCAGAGAGAACTTGTTTCAAGATATAGAAATAAGTGAACAGAAATTTATCTCAGCAGCAGTAGTTAAGCATTTCTCCGCTAGTAATAAATCTAGTTTATATGATCTGTACTTTTACAGATCAAACCAGATACCAATACTCAATAATTGACTACTTTTCGTGAAAAAAAAGCGAGCGTGCTGCACTCTACACGGCCCGTTGTTGCAAAACGTGTGAGTTAATGTAGATGGCAATGGGTAAATGATTCAAAACATCCGTTTTTGTGTGAAATTATTACTAGGCCTACTCTCCCAAATAAAATAACCGGTGGTATATGTGCATTATATCATTGCTACACCCACGGCAAAAAATTGACATTCTCATCTGTTGTAAGCAATAACACGTATTTTAAAATATAATAGTTTATTTCATATTAATTGTGTATTTATTAGGTATGATAAAAATTAATACATCACATATAAAGTTGTTAGTCCGGTCTTGCTGTGCCCAAAAAAAAGTTTCAAAGAACTTGAAAAACTGGCATTCTTTGGGTCAAAGAAGTGGATGCTGCCTCGAAAGATGAGTTTCTGCACTAGTATGAAGGCTTACATCTGTTGAAGGATATAAAAGTGACTTTATGACTTTTTTTTTCCAAAGTGTAAATAAGACATTAATTAGCGTTTACACACTTTGTGATGCTAGTTTACTAACGTATGCCACTGTTATTTTAATTAAAATAGGATTTGTCAAAGAGATTGAGTTACACCTATAAGCAGCATGGTCAAGAGTAGTACCTTTGACAAGTATTTCGCTTCCCCAACTTGAATTACTTGCAGCATCAATGTGGACGAAGTTAAGTTCAGTTCTAGATGGGTTTTGTTGGAGAGACTTCAAGATATACTATTGGACGGAATTAAGCATGATACTAGCTTGGATTCAACGAGAGAGACTAGAAACTTCTTTGTAAACAACTATGTTCAAGAAATAAGATTTATTACGGCATTGTCTTGGAGGCACATTATGCCAGGTAACGTTAATCAAGATGAACTTCCTTCGAGAGGATATACAGCTGGACAGCTAATAGCAGCGAGATAGTAGGAGGAACCTGAGTACGGCTGAAGGAACCTTGTGACCAATTACTTTGTGGGAATATTAATTATCTAGAAGACATATTTCTCAAGAAAACAGAAAGGATCATCTTCCAACAACACAATGCCCATTGGCTTATCAAAAAGTGTGTGAATGGTGTGGATCTCCTAAAAAAAGAATTTAACCAGAAAATTTGTCAGTACCATGGATGTAAGTGGTATTGCCATTTATTCTCGTGCTATGAAAAATATTGAGCATGATAGCATGGATTATAAGATTTTCCCACAATCGTTGTCTAACAAATAATCTAAGGGAATTATCTTGCAAGAAATCAAATACTGCAGAGAACAAGATTATTAAGATCGTAATAGAGGAATCATTCAGGGATTAATTATGCGAGAGGACTAGTAATTTGAAGGCCTAAAAATGAGGAGAGTATAATTAGGTTCAAGACCAAAATAATATATCGTCAAAATGAAGATAATTTTTGTATGGCATGGTATTGCCTTTGAATTACTCCGTTATGATTATTTTCATAATGCACAAGGAAAATCCTCATGCACGAACACACATGTAAGCATAGGCCTACTGAGAGAAAGGTATTGGATATTGAATGCGAGCAAAACCGTCCGATCAGTCAATTCTACCTATGTAATATTACTTGGACTAAGTTAATCTCACCAAAAGGCACAAGATCTCAGAGGTAGTTGCGGGAAATGCCAAGAAGAAGATTCAGAACATAAATTTGGGTCATCTTATACAGCGATTGGAATCAAGGAAAGACGATTGGCCTGTTTCTGTTGGAGACGACAAAAGCAAGGGGCTGGTTTGGACATTAGGCCAGCTCTTAAAAAAATTTCCTGGGTAAGATGGTGTCGTCAGAGCCATCTGAATTAAGACTTTTTGAAAAACATTATTAGAGATTGTTTAGTAAGGAACACTTATATAAATAAAATGTAAAATTCAATTTTGAGGTTAATTTTGATGTTAATATACTTCTTACATTTCTTTGCTTGGGTAGCATTAAGATTTTTGAAAAACATTATTAGAGATTGTTTAGTAAGGAACACTTATATAAATAAATTGTAAAATTCAATTTTACATTCTTGAGATGTATATGTGTTTCGACATGTTTCGACGCAACTACAGCGTCATTTTCAAGACTTTTTAGTCTTGAAAATGACGCCGTAGTTGCGTCGAAACACATATACATCTCAAGAATGTAATTGAATTTTACATTTTATTTATATAAGTGTTCCTTACTAAACAATCTCTAATAATGTTTTTCAAAAATCTTAATGCTACCCAAGACAAAGAAATGTAAGAAGTATATTAACATCAAAATTAACCTCAAACATTTTTTACATAGATAGTATGTTAACAAATTTGTCACATGTCTACTATTTGTGCTGTTAAGTGAACTGTATGTTACGACGTTGAAGTCTGTGTAAAATAAACTCATAGTTTATCACTAATTTTTCATTTGAAGCTGTAATCATAATATAGTTTTTTTTCACTTAAAAGAATATAGCAATACTTTTATTAAACTGAATACATAACCTACTTAATTAAAATTGAATTTACATTTTATTTATGAATTAAGACTGCTAATTTGGAGCTGTTGTGACCCTGTTCAAAGACTACCCATTGGGGGTCTCTTTTCCAGAAGCTCTTCAACTAATGCAACAATCAATGGACAGAGCGGGAGCATCTGTTTCTATTGTCGCATAGAGGGGAGAACCTCCTTAGTTTATACCTAGAATGAGACCACCGAAAAACTTAGACCTTTGAATGTTGTGACAAACCAGTGAATTCCCTTTTGCAACTCTGGTGGGAGGATGTTGAATTATAATTATATGTTCTGTCTCACGACAAGTCCATTCTTTTTGTTAGTGAACTTAGACCACCAATGTGCCCTATTCTCTGCCTTCACCTTCAGTTCCCAGAATTTTTTTTCTTTACTTCAAGTCATCCAATATTTGAATCCCCCTTCTCCCTAAGCTCCTCTTTCCCTCAACCTTTCCTTGTGTGACGTCGTGCAGAAGACAGTTCCTACTTAGGATGTGTCCTATCTAGTTTGGTTTGCGGCGAAGAATCACATCCAAAATGGTTCTCTTCTCACCCACTCTTCTTAAGGTCTCATTTGATGTTGAATAATAAACACACTTGATTTTGTTTCTCCTTAATAATGTTTATTAGATTGCTGAATCAATTGGGTCGTGTTCTGTTTAATATAAAAAGATGAATGATTGTAAAAACTCACAACTGTTTAACACTAAATAAGTTAAAATTTGTTATCGTATTATATTTTATAGATAAAATAGCAGTGGTGAAGAAATCAAGTAGGGGAACCTTCAAATACCAATTATGTGTGTGTGTGTAAGGTTTTTGACCCAAAATCCAAGCATATTTTACTGTTTTTCAAACCAGTGGCCACCCTGTTCAATAGGGATCTTTGAGTGTTCAGATTTTCGAGCTGAGCTTGAAATAGATACTCAAACTCGAGAAGGTTGGATTAATGCGCTTGCAATTTTGAGCTTTTCTCAAAAGGCTATTTCTTTGCCTTGAATTGTATGTATGGTGATGAATGATTGTTTAAAATTTTATCTACTTGTTGGAGATGGGGTTTGTGAAATAATGCAGTTAGAAGGGGGG
>CABFWO010003564.1:27247-84038 GCA_902155825.1 Timema genevievae
GGGGGGGGGGGGGTGGTGGTGGTGTAGAGAATAACCCAACAAAGAGGGTATTGTGTAGATGGTCATTGAAAATTCAAGGTCAGCAAATGAGAAAACTGGTGATAGTTGAAAGAGAGTATAAGGTTTAGATAAAGAAGATCTGGAAAGACATCTCTTTGTTGGGCTGTAAGAACTCAAATAAGCTTAGTGCAAGACTCTCAAATATGGCTTAATGCAAACATGTTCTAGTTACGCCTTAAAAATCATTAATACTACAACTTCTCGATAGGTCAGCACAAAGTGAACGGTTGTGCTCCAGACAAGCAGAGAATTGAGCAGGGTTTGTTATATCCAAACACATGTCCACAATTTTTTTTTTAACTCTACCTAAGAATGTTTAATTGTATCATAATTAACGTGTTATTTATTTCATATAACAAAGAGAAGGGACCTATTGGAAAACCAGGGGCAAGTGGATGAACCAGGCACACAAGAACATGGAGGATAAGAGAGCAGATTAGAGACACTTGGCTGAGAGAGAAGTTTGGAGAGATCGATAGGAATGGAAGAAGATGTACCAGACAACCCGCACAGGTGGAAACGTCGAACGATGATTGAATTTTTTTTTAAACTATTTAAAAACCTAGTTTGGAAACGGTTTCATTTTAAATATGTCTCTGATTTCATTTTTAAAAAAATGTATACATGTGTTTTGTTAAAATAAATAAGTTATAAAACTCTGTTTATTCAACCAAAGCTCGACTATACAGTCATGAAAAGCTCGCTAAGGATCTACTCAAATTAAAAAACTTGAGCTCACATACCCCAACTGTTCAATATATTAAAACTTAAAAATGCAAGTGAAGTAAAATGAACAAGGTTACTCTTTTCATATTCTCAAGATATGTTGTTTGTGAAGAGGTACAAATATGAACAGGGGTTTAGTTTTCTTTAGATAACAAAAGAGATGGGAAGGTGGGAGACCAAGAAATAGAGGGGAGGAGCATATAACAGCAAGTGTGTGAGTGAGAAGAATGGAAGAAAATAGAGGAATGGGGTTAAGAAAGAGGAATAATTTTACTAAACCTACATGCCCATAAATTGGAAACAGTTTATGATGAGGATGGTATAACAAAACAAATATTTAATTTTCATTTTACCACCATTGTAGAATTTCGATTTTTTACCAAACAATGACAAGTAATTTGAAACACTATTAACTTCTTTAGAATCCATGAGGAAATATTATTAAAAACTGTATCTCGTAATTTTTGCATAAGAAAATATGTTTATTCAGATCGATATGAGAGAATACAATAAAGGTTTACAACAAACACAACAATAATATTTTAAGCCACAAATTTGAGGCAACAAAGTAAAATAAACAGCTCTTACAATAAATGTTACACTTTTTTTTTACCATATATAACAGGCTGTATATTTTTATCTTTGCTCAAAATTTTATCACAATTGTCTCATTAATTATTTTAATAATGCACTTTTTCAAATTAACAATCCTAGTTCCTAATAAAATGATAACAAGCATAAAGCATGGTACTAATTTTAGAAAACTGTAATTAGAATGGTAAGCTACAATTAAGAAAATTTTTGAATATAGCACCACACCAATGAAAACATGTTCATTGGTACTTTTTTTGTTAAGGAAAAAAAACTCATCAAAAACACAAACCAGACATATTTATGAACTCAAAATATTTTAAGATCTTTTAGATCACAATCACTAAATATGACAACTTTACACCTTTGAGGATCTTCTTTAAATAAGTAGTAGATAATGACAAAGGGGGAAAAAAATTAGTGATTAAAGAGAGAAAATCGTCTCATCTTACATTAAATGCAAACATTAGTTAAGAAAGAAAATTCAAAATAACAAGTTATTAAAGTTTTTTCTTTCAAAATTTTTATTTTACTAAACACAACAATAAACTTACTCAAATATATTTCTCTGAACATGAAACAACTCAAGTATATTTCTCTGAACATGAAACAATATTAAATGCTTTGTTCAAAAATTAGCATTCTTACTTTAACAATTAGCAATCTAATTTTTAAACAAAGCTAAAAGTCAATATTTTCTAATAATCTTTACTTAATGAAAAAATACAGTGCATTAACCTATCATAAGAAATAGGTAGGGCCTTTGGAGGATGAGATTTCAAATTATTTCCTGGTTGTGACACAAGTTTTTTATTATTATTATTATTATTATTATTATTATTATTATTATTATTAATAGTTTATGAGATTGCATATTTAAATTTCCCACACAAATAAAAAACAAAATAAATTAAGCACCAAATTTTAGGGGGGAAAATAATCAAATGATGATAAAAGCAGGTAATTGAAAATGTAGCTACGTCAACTCTTTTTAATACTCCGCGAAAGGTCGTTTCTCAATCCACGCCTTAATGGAAGGGATTCCCAACACCTTCTCCTTGTGAGCTTTGAGGTTGCCGTACTTCTCGACGAGGTCATGCCCCACCATCCAGTTCATATATTCTAGTCGACCCACGAAAAACAGATCAGCCCAGGTCAACTGAAAAATAGTTTCATAACAGAGTTAAATTAATTTTACTCGGACAATTAAAGTGTGTTAAAAATTAGTTATCAGGATAGTTAACACATGAGACCATTAGAAGAAAAGTTTTCACAGATGAATAGATAATATAATAATACTCAGCACCCAAGGCCGTTTCGGGGTTCAACCCCCNGGCTGTGTTACCATAACAAGCACTTCAGAGAGCTTCCAGAGGTGTTTATTATTTAGAATTTTTTCTAACCTTCGGCAGTTATGGTGTTATGTTGTCATAAAAAAAATTCAGATAGCTTCTAGATCTGTTTAATAATTAGAATTTGTCCTAGCCTCTGATAGTTAGGGGGTAGTGTTGCCATAAAAAACACTTCAGATAGCTTCTAGAACGGTTTTTTATTTAGAATTTTTTCTAGCCTCTGTCAATTGGGGGATGGGCCCACCAAACCCCTCCCCCCTGAAATTATTGGCTGGCTATGGCCTTATTAGCACCACGTCTTACTACCCGTTCAGGTTATATGCTTAAGTACTAATTACACTTAGAACTTGTGTTGTGTGTTCTTATAAGTTGTATTAGGTAAGATAAAAAAACCTGATAGTACTGTGATAAGAGCAGGAATTAACACCACACAGGAATCTAACTAATCTGTATGATAGCATTTACAGGACTTTAAAACATTTATTCAGTTAAAGCATCAACACTTATCCCACGGCTTTTGCTTTGATCAGTAAAAGCCTGAAAAGAAAACAATAGGCCCACATTATCAATTAAACGATCCATCTACCAATTAAACAATATAATTGATGTGTATGTGTGAACTCTAAATGCATTATAGTTATTTATGTAAACTATTGATAGTGTTAGTATTACTCTGAATGTACTGTAGATGTTATACTGGTAATTAGACACTAATAACAATTGAAGGTTACAATGGAAAATGTGATTCTTCAGCGCAAAGTAAACAGGATAGGACACATCCTAAGGAGGAACTGTCTTCTGTACGATGTCAAAGAAGGAAAGATCGAGGGAAAGAGGAACTTAGGAAGGAGGATTTAAATATTGGATGACTTGAGGGAAAGAAGAAAACTCTAGGAGCTGAAGGAGGAGGCAGAGGACAGGGAGCATTGGCGGTCTAAATTCACTGACAAATGGAATAGACCTGTAATAAGACAGAACACCCAATAATATTGGAATGTAAAAAAGAGAAAAGTCTAATTTTAGCTCAAATTGAGTTTGTGATACCATCTGTTAGAAAATAATGAGACCTTTCTAATGCACTTTAGACTGTGGTCTGTGTCATATTTAAATTAAATTTAAAACTGAAAATTAAATTGTCTTTTATATTAAGAGTATACGAAAAAAAAAATATATATATATATAAATTACTACTAGACCTACATAATATGAATTTGGATAAACAGCTAGAAACAATCAACAAGACTAAACTTTTATTAATGACCAACCCAAGTGAGCCGGTAATTATAATTAACTGAAATATAATAAATGCTAGTTAAGCACACACAATGACCCACAATTATGTATCATATGTGTTTTACCTTGCCACCAACAAAGTATCCACTGTTGTCCTTCACAATTTCATCAAATTTTTTGAGATAGTAGGGGATTGTCTCATTTAGCAGGGTTCCTTTCTTTTTCTCCTTGGAGGCCTCGTTAGCATCGTAATAGTAGGAACCAATCTCTGAGAAAATATAATATTCAAAAAGATAGCAGATCATGAAATAATTTATACTACATTCTTGATTTATTTGGAGTAATGTTGCACTCTAAAATAACAAGGATATTTATCCTAGAATAAACAGAAATAAATCCGTTGAATAACTTCCTTCGGAAAGGAAGTAAAGCTGTCAATACCATGTTGATTGTGGCATCCAAAAGAACTGTGGGAATTATTTAAAAATATATTTCCTAGTAAAGGTTGTAGGGCCTTTAGCTCTTGCCCATATAAATTCTCGTGTGCTGATATAATCAGTCGATTCAGAAAGTGCACGTTAAATAATCATAATGAGATGTATATCGCAGCCTTGCACATTATACAACATTAAAATTTTGAAGGCGTTCTACATGAAAAATACTAAAAAGATAGATAGCTTAAATTACAGAAACTGAACAATTTAAGATTTTGACGTAATGAGCTATATAGTGTATATAATATATAATTTAAGAAAGACTTCTCAATATCATATAATGTTTAGGTTTTTTTTTAAAAAAAGGTAGTGATGTGTAGATTTTAAAAAAATCACAAAAGTCTGTAATGTCACTGGGATTTAATACTATTGCTGTGATTGGGACAAGCAATTTTATTTTTATTACCACGTCTTACTACCTGTTCAGGTTACACGCTTGTGTACAAATTAAGCTAATAGTTTTTGGGATTAGGAAGTTTATTCAGAGGAAGTGTACCCGAATTTGTATGGAGAAAGAGTTGAAAACCAATTTAGAAAAACAACCCTCAGTACACCGACCGAGACATGAACCTAGATCTCGTCATCGGCAGTCTTATCTACCGTAAGAATAGCACATTATTCCACGCAAACAGCCCCATCTTAAAATAATTGATGGAAAAAAATAAGGTTATAAATACAAAGTATATTAGTAGGTAGCTTGCTAGTGATGCATGTTTAATATATTACTAACTTAAACAACTTTGTTAATGACGCATTTAAAGTCTCCAGTCATTTTGTTAGTGATGCGTGTAAAGTAAATTAGACATATATTTCATAAGTTGTATTTTTTTCTTACAAACTAATTTTTCTGCAGATTTTCTCATAGTTTAAACAAGTTTAGAAATTGAAAGTTGGTTTGTTTGAGTAATCTGTCAACTTTAAAACCGGAGACAGGTGAGCGAGGACAGCGTGTGCTTGACGCGTTCCCTTGGGGGGGGGNAAGGCACATAACTGGGCCCCGCTCTGCGTCAATTTTTCTCTTTCCAGGAGGTACTCACCACCCCAGGGAACTAGCTCTGTATGGGTCAAGAGTTTTGTATCTTGGTTCTATCAAATAGATAAACCGGGAGAAAGAATGTGTGTTCATATTCATCAAGACTATCAGTTTATCGACGAAAAGGACTAGCAGCAAAACAAATTATGCCAGAGTGTTGGTTGGATAAAAGACGTTAAATGAAAGTGTATAGCCTACAATACTTAAATCGATTGATTTGATTATTTTTTTAAAAGGGTTCTATGTAGAATAATATTATGTTTAGTTATTTGGTCTAGGTAACCTTAGTATTCACCAGAGGGCTTCAAGTATAACCAGAGCTCAAGAAACAATATTCTAAAGTACAAATAAATAATCACACGCCTATAAAAAAAAACATTCATTGAAAGTGGGATTTAGTGGAACGTGTACATTATTCATTTCGGGACATTATCAAAGTCATTCATGGGAAAATGGCACAGATTTATCTGATGGCCTAGCCATTCCTTCCCCTCTAACAAGACGTGTATTAATCACAACTTGTGAATATGTGGAATGACAGGCCTACCACCGTGGTTCGGATCCCACGTTAAACTGTTGGTCCTACATTTCCCTCTCACAATCACCCTACCATAACACATCAGCATTAGTGTGTATAACCGAAATGGGTAGTAAGACACGATGATGATGATAATAATTCATGGGAAAAATATTTTTCTAATCAGACAGATATAGAAATGTATTTTTAGTGAAAGCTCTTTTCAAGTGTTTTTCCCAAAGTTTGCTTATTTTTGTTGATACAATGTGTAACCATAAAGTATTATTTATATACACACACGCACACGCACACACACACACTCACCATTTCGGAAATCAGTAAAGGTGTCAACAATGGCGTCTATCTCTAGATTCTCCCAATCATCTTTACCGGCTAGACCAAACTGTTTTGCGAGATAGCGGCAAATGGCGACTGACTGGTGGGCTATCTTGCCGTCAATCTCTAGAACCGGCGTCCTGCCAAATGGCATAGCTAAAATATCAAAAATAGAAAAATGTAGGAATATGGACATCCATTTAAAAAAAAGTAATTTCCTTATACTAAATTGATTTGTAGGATATTTATT
This sequence comes from Timema genevievae, assembly GCA_902155825.1. Taxonomy (NCBI): domain Eukaryota; kingdom Metazoa; phylum Arthropoda; class Insecta; order Phasmatodea; family Timematidae; genus Timema; species Timema genevievae. The sequence goes on from CABFWO010003564.1 coordinate 33,840, forward strand.
TTATGTCATAATATGACAAGTATATTAACATTATTTTTTTCAGATTTGAACCAAATCGAGTGAATGTTTACTTCCTGCATTCTGGCTGTAGTTAAACAACCATCATCTTGGATTCTTGATGAAACAAGTTTCAAAGAGCATTTTTTTTTTGCATTAGTTTAATACAACTATTTGGCCAATATTTTCATGAATCTTTGGTGTATGTATTTTGTTTTGAATAAACCATAATTATATTATGTTTAGAGTATATTTTAGTGTTTGCATTTTTTTATATCTCTAAGGGTCTAATTGAATGTAAATTTTTAAGGGCATAAGCAGATGAGCTCTAATGATTATTTTTCGGCACTTACTTGGTTTGATGGTAGGCCATTGTTCTTCTTCAAAGCGATAGTCTTCAAACTCCTGATTTCCATATGAGAGCAGAAAACGAATTGCCTCTCCAAGTCCCATCCCGTTAAAGTAAATCATCTTGTATTTAGGAGCCATATTACCTAGAGAAACAATACAATTAAACCAACCGGTTGATATACTCAGAAGACTAGCGCAGCACAAACATGAGAAAAAAGTTAATTTGAAATATAAAAACCGCGCTACCACTTATATCTTAGTACAAAATTTTCTTTGTTTTCCAGTTTTTTCAGAAATAATTCCCATTCCCGTAGACAATGTTGAGAGCCGTATGGAAGAATAAAATTTTATTTTTGGTAAAATTGAATAATGTGAAGTTATGATGTTGATGTTTAAAATTAGAAGATATGACAGAAAAATATATGCAGTCACCGCACAACCCAATGTTTCAGGACGGAAGGGGGTGGAGGACGGATAACGGGTATTCGAATTTGTGTGTATAAGTAATCAGTTTCCATTTTATTTTATAAAAAGGCCTTTCATTTAATGTTTGCAATTATTAGATAGCCCAAATTCACCAATATTTCAGTACTTTTTAATTTTTATATGCTAAAATTTATGTTTTTTCCAGACATATTTGCAGGCTCTCCAGTTTTACTGGTCAGTGGCAGCCCTAAACATAAAATTCAGATCAATATAAAATTTAATATCTAGGTCCTAACAGAGCCTACTATATAACTCCGAGCCTGAAACTTCATCTCCTCCATCCAGCTCCTGTAGAGAACTGCACAGTGGACACTATCAGAGCCTGGAACTACATCTCCTCCATCCAGCTCCTGTAGAGAACTGCACAGTGGACACTATCAGAACCTGGAACTACATCTCCATCCAGCTCCTGTAGAGAACTGCAAAGTGGACACTATCAGAGCCTGGAACTACATCTCCTCCATCATCTAGTTCCTGTAAAGAACTGACAGTGGACACTAACAGAGCCTGGAACTACATCTCCATCCAGCTCCTGTAGAGAACTGCAACAGTGGACACTACACAGTAACACCAATTTTAACTAAATTGGCGTAGTTTATATTTTTAATGTCTTGGGACCACTTTTTGTGGGCTTGTCCTTAGATTCATGAATGATCGATAAAGAAAGCAATGTTTAGAATTTGCTGCCAGCAATAAACGTTTGCATGAAAAAAATCTTTGTTAAGCTTGCATTTACAAAATAGCAATAACAAGTAAACAAATACAAACATGAAATAAGAATGATTATTTTTGTTAAGAGCATGAAATGGATTTATATAATTTTTTTTAACAATTCTTCTCCATCAATTATTGAAAATAATTTTAATGAAAGCTTAAAAGCATATTAAGTAAAATAATATAGAGCCACGCAAATATGTAGCATACATAGACTATATTTTAAGACCAGTATTACCTTATATTCAAAAAATATGCTAACATACACCAAAAGAACTTCTAAAATTCCTAATTGGAAAAAGGTACAGACAAAATAGCTTCAATATATTGTATGACCTCCCAAAGAAAATTTCTGGGTGCACCACTGGTCCTTTAAGATATTAACAAAACCCCATATGTGATTGGGTAAAGCTTTCTTCTCTCGCGAAATGCTTGCTATAGTTATTTAAAATAACCAAAGCTATTGACACAGTAGAGGCGTGTTTAACTTGTTTGTTACCAAGGCCTCATGTCACCACAATTCTGTTTACAAATGTGTGGTGTTTAGTGATAAGAATGGAGCAAAGCTCCTGCTGCTGATAAAGGGCTTACCTCTATCGACTTTCTACCCAGCAACTAAAGATCTAACATCAATGGTGAGTTTGTGACAAACTGATAACGCTTATGACTCAATGTGTTCGACACAACCCTCATTTGTTAATTGTTTAAATTTCTTCACAATGTTTCGGAATATTTCAAATTGAAAATGAAAGAATTTAGAATTGTTATGGGTAGGATAGAAAAAATTCCTGTCAATCAATCAATTAAACCATTTTTGTAGTCTGTATTGGCATTCAATTATTGGTAGGTACATACAGTACAATGCCTCGCCTAGTGGGACGATGTATCGCAAGTATGGTGATACATCGCCAAAAGGATTTAGAAATTAGAATAGAAGATGACAACAGCTTACAAACTGAATAATAGCAAGCAATGCATGCATGAATTTTGTCTGTGACCACCTCTTGAATTTCATTTATATCTGTTAGCACAGTTACCAACTAAATATGAATATGTCAACTTATTCTAAATGCATGTTGCCAACTGTATGGAACATAAGGAATAAAGTGTTTCGACAGTCATGTCCTTGGTTTTAACCACATTTACTCCTAAACCTATTTCTTTGGTGTTTTAGACAACAAAAGTTCAGTTAACTATCAAATGACTTACGAACGCTGATGACAGGGAGATTGGAATTTGATCCCAGTCGAGTGTAGTGAGGGTGGATTTGCCTAAACGATTTCCCGTTCTCTCTCCACACAAATGCAAATACACTCCCTCTAAATTCAACCTTCCTCATCCTTAACATATTAGGGTAATTAGTTCATAGTTGCATAACCCAAGATGGTAGTAAGATGCGGCACCAAAATAAAACTATCACCCCAATAGCAACCAGCAAATTATTAATGATTAATTATTGCAATCATTTTGTCCCTAACCTAATAAATAGTTTAACTGTAACTCAATGAGACCTAAATATTTGTGCTTGTGCTACTTAATATAACCAACCATGAGCAGGCTTGTACAATTAATTCAAGTGATAAAAGATAAATGTATATACTCAACCAATTATCAAATTTTGAAGTATTTACTCTTAGCTCACCATTTTCCCCACTAGCTAGCTAAAAACCTGTCAACGCAAAGAGCTAATATTGACATTGTTTTGTTAAATGACCATCAAATACTCTTTTCAATCTATTCTTAAGGTAAACAATGTTTTCCTTTGTCCTTGAGTTGAAGGTTAATATTTTATCTGTAAGTAAAATTGTAAAAAAGGGCAATGGTGTTTATTTTAATTTGGATGGTGCAACAATTAATTTAATCACAAAAAAAGAAAAAAAAAAGAAGTGATTGTGAAAGCCATTCATGAAGACTGTGATGCCGCATTTTATCGCATTTAAATTCACTAAAATGTGTTTTAAGACTATTATCCACCACTTTTCTTTAATAGTATTTTGTGGACTGCTGTGAGTCTCACTTTATGAAAGTCCTTTGTGAAATTAAATAAATAAATAAATGTAGGCCTGGCATTCCACACAGTCACAAGTTGTGATTAATACACGTCTTGTCAGAGGTGATGGAAGGGGTTTGGCAATCAGATAAATCTGTGCCGGGACCGAGGATTGAACCCCGGACCTTCAGCACAGAAGTTCGACACCTTACCCCTAGACCACCAGGTCACCCAATAAATATATAAAAATTAATATCAAACACATAATGAATTGAACTTAATAAAGCTTCGCAACAATGATGTAGGTGAACAGGTCGTCAATGTTTCTCAATATCACAGGGAAAAAGAAACAGAAAAAAAGCTTAACTAAATACCGCTCAAACACAGTGAAGTAAACACACAAAGAGCCAGACCACAAATAAGCTGGCTGGAAGGGAAGGTAAGATCTTCAGGGAAGCGCAATGAACAAACAGGTACAAACATGTCAAGATTTGCATGTTTTGAACAGTACAGTACCTTTAGCAATTTTTCAATTTTCAGAATGTGATATCTAGATGGTAAATTCCTCTCTAAAATTAATAACAGCTTCGGCTATTTATTCTTAATACCCCATATACTGAGTATCAAATGAAAGCCCTATTCATAAGCTATAAAATGACACCTGTCATGGCATTTAAGTTAATTACGACCAGCAAATTTTGGTGGTTTTAGGTTATTTTGAAAATTCAATACTAGCTTAAAACCAGGTTAACAGAAAATGTGAAAAACGTGGGCTAGTTTTCAAACATTTCGTGTTAAGGTACATATACTACCAAAAATTAATCAAATCCATGAAATCAAGTTTCAAAATTAATTTTTCACTGTGTTAATTTGATATGGAATGACCCTTTTGTGAACTATGGCTGTGTTCAAATATTCCGTCTAAGGGGTCTTGGAAGCCAAGTGCACTTGAAGGTTGAAATGACGTCGACTTAAAAGGAAGGAACTTATTTTTGATGGTGTGCGAATTCTCTTTAAGTGTACAATTGCACCACTTATAGCAAACTTTACAAAAGGGCACATAACGACTTGCCCTCTATCCTGTACTTTAATTAAAATGATGTTTTTTACTAAAGAGGCCCTAACAATTTTGTATAGACTGAAAAGACACAAACTGGTACCCAAACTGTTTTGTTGTATTATTTATTTACATTAGTTGTCTAAATTTCTTTCTGTAGAGTGAAAATCTCCTTTTAAAGTAAAAATATATTTTTAGTTTCAAAAAGATGTAGGCCTATAAGTAAGTAAAACTAGAAATATACATACTATTTAATAAATATAGTAAGATTAATGATGGGAACATAACTATTTATTAATACATACTATTACTGTATGTATTGATAATTAGGTTCCACAAATATGCAGAAATTTAGATGTTATTTGGTAATCGATAGCCCTGTATTTTTGCGTGGAACTTTTGACGCAGACTTAACTATTCGGTGTAATTATTCTCGGTTATTTGTAAAATATTTAGAATGTCTCAAAAAAAGAGATCTTCATGTAAATAAATTCATTTTTAAAGCCCTAATGGCCTGTGTATTTATGCCTTAAAACAAAAAGTAGTTAACGGTAGTTAAAAAAACTTCACAAACTTGCTCCTATTTATAAAAACTATGATGGACAAATCTTTTGGTTGTTTAACAAATAATAATAGGCATAAACAATAAATTAAATCTATAAATTTATCTTTTTTACCTTTATAAACACAGCCTCTAATACCAAATTTCAAGTGTATACTTGATTTTATTAATTAGAGGGCCAGTAGAACGAACTTAGAGACAAAACACTATCAAGAATCAATCTCATTATCATGGAAACACATCTTTCATAAATGGACACCAGGTAGCGCTAGGTGTACTTTGGTGTCCTAAAAGTTGTGTGCACCCTATGTCCTTTAGTGCACTATAAACGTGTTTGATAAAGGTGTGCGGTAAAGTGCACAAGTGCGCAGACTATTCGGATACAGCCCATGTGTATTTAACATCGTATACATCGTTACTCTGTGATTAGGCGAATTTTTAAAACGATAATAACAATATAATTCTAAATTTTTTTTTATTGTGTGTGTATTGTTGATGTAAGATAACTGGGGAAAGTACAAAATGAGATTGGGATTCATGAGACATTTCTTTGTCATATTCTGGTAAATAAATGATTATATTTTAACTACTAAAAAAAAGTTCATAAATTTCGCAAAGGAACTGAAAGGTTCATATTGATCCCCATAAACACTTTATTTCTCATTAGACAAGTTGAAAAAAAAAAAAGCAATTATTTCTAATGTACCTAGAAAAAAATCCTAAATAAATGTTAAATGATAGTAACGGTACTTATGTAGGTAGAAATTAATATACTTCCACTCACCACTTGTCTTTAGAATTGAGTGCTTAGATCTTCTATTAAAGGAAATTACTATTACGTTAATAAGTAAACATTTACAGGAACGCCGCAGATCAAACTCACGCGGCGCAGCTAACCATAAAGTTAACACGAAAGATCTGTTAAGTCTGTGTTAAATTTGTTGTATGATGGTTGGCATAGGTGCTGCTATCTAGACAATTTTCCTAGGACTTGTAAAGTTTAAATGAGCGGTCTCAGTGGCTCAATAGGTATTAGTTTAGGATTATTTTTATTGGTACTATAAAACTAAACACACACACAATTTTTTCCTGAGTACACACTAATATATTGAAAACACAAACAAAAGTACAGTTTATAATAATAATTATTATTATTATTATTAGCACTGTCTCTTACTACCCGTTCTGTTTATACGAACTTGTGTAATGGTAGGGTGATTGAGAGATGAAATGGAGGACCTACAGTTTAACGTGGGATCCGAGCCACGGTGGATGCCTGACATTCCACACAGTCACAAGTTGTGATTAATAGACGTCTTGTCAGAGGTGAATTAGATAAATCTGTGCCAGGACCGAGGATTGAACCCTGGACCCCCAACACATAAGAAGTGGTGTTAGGTGTCGGTTTTCCTAACTAACAATTATTTTAGTGGTATATTTATATCTGTGTATTTTCTACTTTCATGGCCGTAGCCATCTAATACTTTCAGGGGGGAGGGGGGTTTTGGTGGGCACATCCACAAATTGAGGAAGGCTAGAAAAAAAATCTAACTGATAAACAGTTTTAGTAACTATCTGAATTGTTCTTTAGGTAAACATAGCACCATAACTGCCGGAGGCTAGGAAAAATTCTAAATATTAAACATCTCTAGAAACTCTCTTAAGTGCTTTTTATGGTAACACATAAGGCCTTAGTCAAGGGGGGGTTTTAGGGGTTCAAACCCCCCCCGAAATGTTATGAACAAAAAGTATATGGATTTATTAATAGTTAAAACAATATCAAAATTAAGGTACAAGTACAAATTAGGGGGTTGTGTTGCCATAAAAACACTTTAGAGAGCTTCTAGAACTTTTTAATATTTTGAATTTGTCCTAGCCTCAGAGGTGCTTATTTATATATATATATATATACTTCCTAGCCTAAGGAATTTAGGTGGTTATGTTGCCATAATAAACACTTCATAGAGCTTCTAGAACTGTTTATCATTTATAATTTTTTCTAGCCTCCAGCAATTGGAGGATGTTGCCCACAAAACCCCCCCTTAAATCAATGGCTGGCTACGGCCTTGGTAACACAGCCCCCTAATTTGTACTTGTACCTTAATTTTCATATGATTTGAACCATAAATAAAGCCATATATATTTGGGTCATAAAATTTCAGGGGGGTTTGAACCCCCAAATCCCCCTCACCCCCGACTACGACCTTCTCTACTTTTGGTATTTATGATTTTTAAGTAAACCCAGATGAATTAAAATTGCATTATGTATATTAAATATAGAAAACTACTTAGAAAAAATATAATAGTAACTGTAGATTTTATTATGTTTGCTCCTTGGCCTACTCGTCCTCCTATATCAGGCCCCAAGATGGCATACCAAGGAAATATTATTATCCTTACCTACATACCTCTCCAACCATCAACAATGATACTGCTAGCTCAGCCACCCGGCCAATATTGGAATTAAGCTAAGGAAACGTTTTAAGTTTGTAAAAGTTAACACCAATATTTATTTTATAGTATGAAACCAAAAAACCCTTCAGCATTTAATGATGAACAAGAAACTAATCTAAAACAAAATATTGCTAGATGTAAGGATTACCAACAAGAGATAATTAATTAAAGTTCTAAGCTGAGTGGTCTCGATGTTATCAAAATTACATTGATAATTGATATTCTTAGGTACCACACTCCCTACCAGGTCCACTAACATCCTCTTATTAGTAACAATATAATGACAATCTGCCCGCTCCCAACACATTTCCTGAATTCCTGTTCCTTAAAAGATCATTAAATTGGCCTTGCTAGAAGTATACAAGCCTATATATACGCTATCCGATAATATTTGGAATACCCAGTGAAAAAAAACCCACCAAATTAAAAAAAAAAAGAGACTTGGTGAGAATTAGCCCCCACTGTGGATACTTTGGCACACGGCTTTACACAGTTTGATGTCCAACCGTCAAAATTAATCAACCCCACATATCAGTACCATCAAGGAGATTGTTCACTTCAGAACATGTCCTGGAAATCAAAGGGGACAGATGGGGACCTGAAACCATCATCCAAAGTATCAATCGTGGTTATTCCGTGCTTTTTCACCGAGATGATTTGGGATCTTATATGAATGCACCACTCACTCTGCCCTCCCATTTGCTTATGCGGCTATTCTGTGAACAACTCCCTCACTGGGCACCCTACCTATGGAGCGTAGACTTGCACCACCTCAAGTCCTATTTTCAGGTTCATAATTCCCTCATTTATTCCCTTAACCTCCTCCCTTAGCCCTTCCTTCGCCAATTCTCCCATTCTATTCCTTCTTCCCTCATTTCCAATCCAATACAACTTAAAACTGTTCCTAAAATGCCTATTTCCTTACCTTTAATATGAGACACTAGGAATGAAGTTTTTGAGGAGCATGCTAGCTGTCGTAAGGATAAATAGGATTAGAACTCAAGATTTACAGACGGTTAAGAGTTGGGCCGCAGGGAGTACATGATAGCAGAGGAAGCATGGGTGAGCTATGGAATAGCGTAGTGAAAATGGAAACAACCCCTAATGGAGTCAAAGTTTGAAGGCAAAAGAGCGTAAGAGGGGCCAAGGAAGAGATGGGAGGTGCAGATAACAGCTAATGTATATACATGAAATGGTCAAGAGCTAAGGGCCTAAAACCTCGACCACTTTATACTAGATTGCCAATGACTGCAAGATTGGGGTTTGAATACCGTTTGTGTGTACCTAGGATTCTCTCCCCCCAAATAGTTTCTCACTCTCCCTCCTCGCTATGGTGGGTAAACATCCTTTGAATTCAACCTTCATCTCAAACTCATTAGTGTAATTAATACATATGCGTATAAACTGAACAGGTAGTAAGACGCGGTGGGAAAAAACAACTTTCTAGAACCCATTAGGAAATATTTTTAATAACTGCTTTAGTATCTTGTAAATTTTGCTTCAGAAAATATGTTTATTCAGATTGATACAATGAGTTAATACATTCAAGGTTTACAAAAAATACAACAGTCTTTATTTTAAGCCACTAATCTCAAAGAAACAAGTAAAGTAAATTAAATTGTATCAACATTTAACAGTAAAATTAACAAATTTTACACTATATAATTTTGGTTCTTTATCACCTATTTTATCAACATTGTTTTCATAGATTATTATTGTAATACACTTTTTAAGCAATCCTCAGTCTTACTAAAATAATCAAAAGTTTAAACTGCTGATTTTAAACAAACTGTAAATATAATAGTTGGCTACAATTTAGATACATTCTGGTTATAGCACTACCAATAAATAAAATGTCCATTTATAGTTTGTTTGGAAATAATATAAAATAACTAAATCCAAAACACAAACCAGATATTTTCTAAACTAAAATATAGTTTAGAATCTTTTAGAGCATAGCCACACAAAGCAGCTTTCTTTACATTTTTTAAGGTTTTCCTTTAAATAGTGAATTGAAGTTAAATAACTAGCAGAGTTCCTTTTCTGGATGATAGCTAACCAAGGAAAAATAAATGCCTAAGGAGAAAAAAATGTTCTCACTTTAAATGATATCCATGAAAATAAAAAGAGTTGGCGTACTTAATAATATGCTATAAAAACATAAAAGTTAAATGAGAAAGTCATAAATAAAAATGAACAGTACATAGCATTAATATTCTGTAGGTATAGAGAAAGCTCAGTATGTTGTGAAACAAGTTTATATAATTAAAATAATAGATATACTTGTATATGAGATTAAAGCCTTTTTATATTTCTAGGAAAGTAAAAAAACAAATATAAGACAATATTTAAGGTGAAAAACAGTAAAATTACAGAAATTTATTAAATATGAGCAGAAATTAATTTTATCTTAATGCTGCAAAAAAAAATGAGAAAATTATGAAACTCACACTAACAACATTAAAGTGTGAGAATAAAGGCGAGATATAATTGAAAAACAGAGCTGCCACAACTCTTGTTACATCTTCGTGTCGGGGCGCTTCTCAATCCACGCTTTGATAGCAGGGATTGCTAACACCTTCTCTTTTAGAGCTTTGAGGTTTTCATATTTCTCGACAAGGTCGTGCCCCACCATCCCGCTCAGATAGTCGAGCAAACCCACAAAATACAGGTCGGCCCAGGTCAACTGAAAAAATAATTTCATCACAGACTTAAATTATTTTCACACATACACTTAAATAAGGTTGTGCAAAGTCCACTTTTTCAATTTGAAACAAACTCGAATCTTATATATTAAATATTTTCAAAGCCAAATAAAAGTTTGAATATTTTCTTTTAGTTATTTTCTGCTTAGAAAAAATATATATATACATTGTGGTTATTTATATGACACTATACTAAGATTATTTGTAAAATGTTTAAATGAACAAATATTTAATATTTATGTAATATTTAGTGTTACTCTGACAAATCAAGTTTTTATCACAACATGCAATTCGATTTCTTCAGATTTTTTTTCCATATAAATAATAATTTGTAACGAACAAAACAGCTCAGGATGGAAATAATTGGAGTATTTTAATTTTCAATATTTTTATTGGCAAAGCTTTGAAGGCAGAATTTGTTTCGAAGCAAAGTCGAAGCAAAGTCGAAGCCGGTGTTTGTTTCGAAGCAAAGTCGAAAGCCGGTGTTTGTTTCGAAGCAAAGTCGAAGCCGGTGTTTGTTTCGAAGCAAAGTCAAAATTACGAAGCTTCACTCTCCTACACTTAATTAAAGGGGTCAGGGCAAAAACAAGATAGCCCTCATATATTTAGATGAAGTATATTCACTATTTAAACTTCTATGTCCTGAAATCTAGTTATAACAAATAAATAAAGCATTGGTCAATATTAGCTATAATCAAGGTCTTGACTGACTTGTGTTTAATGGTTTTCTCTAGCAAGTTCTTCCCCCTTGATGAATTCCAAATAGAATGAAACCTAGGTCAGGGGGTTTAGGCGGTAACAATAGATTTTCTTCAAGAAGCAGCTATTACCTCTTTGTCCAATGACAGTACTATAAAGTGTGAACTATGTTTCTCTTTTTATTGTAATAACCATATATTGTTTGTTCCTTACATATGTTTATATCCACCTTTTCTATACCTTCATCCAAATATATTATAAAAACAACTTGTAGTTGAAGAGGTAGGCTTCCATAAATCACATTCCCCCTTCCCCCCCATAAAATTAGGATAATCAAGTTTTTTGCCTCAAACCCAGTTGAGAAAGGGGACAGGGTTGGTTGAAAATTATGCATAAAAAACATATTGTATAATCTTTCCTTACTAAAATTTAAATATGTTCTTAAAAAACTCATAATTTTTGGATCAAATAGCCAAGCTATTAAGGTATCTAAGGTAAGTATATGAAAAAAAACTTTTTCCAATATTTTTTTAAATTTTAGCACCGCGTCTTACTACCCGTTCGGGTTATACGCTTAAGTACTAATCACACTAATGGATTAGGAATTGGGAAGGTTGAATTTAGAGGAAGTGAACCCGAATTTGCGTGGATGGAGAGTGGAAAACCATTTAGGTAAAACCACCTCCAGTTCACCCGACCGAGATTTGAAACTCGATCTCCCCGTCCTCGGTGGTCTGTTTTTCCAATAAATTACTACTGGGCCTACATGATCAAGAATTAGTATGATCAGCTGCAAATAGTCTACAACAAAACTAAATGGCAAAACTTTTGATTGACCAACTCGGCTATTAAACAGACAAATGTTTCTTCTGGGAAACCTAAACAGGACAAAGGTCAAATGAGTCAGTAATTTGAAATAACAGAAATATAATTTCTAGCTAAGCACACACATTGATGCACAATTATGTATCATATTTATTTTACCTTGCCACCGACAAAGTATCCACCATTATTCTTCACAATCTCATCAAATTTCTTGAGATAATAGGGGACCGTCTCATTTAGAAGGGGGCCTTTCTTTTTCTCCTTGGAGGCCTCGTTATCATCATAATGATAAGAACCAATCTCTGAGAAAATATGATTAAAAAAAAATAGTTAGTACATTTTTGAAACAGACTGCATTCTACAGTTATTTGACTCAGTATTGCTCCTGAAATAAGAAATATATCAATATTATTGTAATTGTTTAAACCATTAATAGCTAAAATTACAGTAAACGAACAATTTAAGAGTTTGACATCTTAACGAGATCTGTGTCTAATTTATACTTAATTGGTGAAGGTCTGGACACTTTTGAGAAAGGCTTTTCAAGTCATCATAAAAAAGTGGTTAAGGTCTCTAAAAAATTATGTCGAGCTGTAGATTTAAAAAAATATATCAAAAAAACGCAATCATTGTCACAGAGCTTTTTAACACAAACCTTGTGATTTGGACCAACCAAAATTCCACTATCTTCAACTGCTCCCACACAAGCCATTAAACATCTGTCTCTTTTCCTTGTCATTGTCAAATGCTCCCACACCTGTCTCTTTCCCTTGTCGTTGTCAACATCTCGCTCGTCCTCATATTAAACCTCAATCCCTAATACTGCACTACACCCCATATTTCCAACTGCTCCTGAACTTACCTCTCCTAATCGGCCCATACCACCAGCTCACACGGAAACACCATTGCTTCCACACTTCCTTCCCCAATACTTCCTACCACTTCATTAATTATTTCGTCCATCACTACAATTAACAAGAGGGGTGAAACCACACTTCCTTGCTTCAGATCTTTTCTCAAAAACCACCCCCTCCCTCTCTCTCTCCACACTTCCACACATATGGCTCAAACGCCCTTTGCACACATTCAGTGTAACAAGGGTGGCGTTTTTTTTTTTACAAAATGGTTTCATACTTTCCCTCCCACACAAATACGGGTACACTATAAATATAACCTCCCCAATCCCTAAAGCTATTAGCGTAATTTGTACATAAGTGTATAACCTAAACGGGTATTAAGACAAAATGCTAAAAAAACAAAAAAAACAAATGTGCACAGCAGAATAAATTAAGTACATACATACATGTATTTGATTATTATTTTTAAAAGAGCTTGATGGAAGGAACTTACACTGATTACTTGGTCTCGGCCACTTCTGGTTATGTTTGTAGCCTTCAGGGAAATACTTGGCTCTAGAAATGATCTCGCACAGTACAAAATAATTAAACTATTTTTTTAACACCATGTCATACTACCCATTCAGGTTATAAGCCTATGTACTAATTACACTAATGGCTTGGGGATAATAAGGCTTAATTTAGAGGTAACACACCCGAATTTGTGCGGCGGGAGAGTGTTGAACATTTAGAAAAAAAACCACCCCCAGTGCACCCGACTGGGATCGAAACCCTGATCTCCCAGTCTTTGGCAGTCTAGTCTAACATGGGAGTAGCCCCCGTTAGAACACGCGGCAACCGAAGCTATTTATTGGGGGTGTGATACAGTGGAACATCGTACAGTGTCCATTTTCTAGACTTTTTTTTAACCACCGTGTCTTAATACCTGTTCAGGTTGGACGTGTGTATGATAATTACTATAATGGGAGTAGGTATGAGGAATAAAGCATTTTAAAGGTAGTCTACCAGCATTTAAGTGGAAGGAAAGTGGGAAACCATTTAAAGAGAGCCACTCTCAGTAGACCAGGCCAGGATTCAAACCCCGACCTTCACGCCATCGGCAAGCAAGTCTAACACAAGTGAGATTCCTTAGACCAGGATACATTAGTGAAAGTCATTTCTGAGAAAAAAATTCCCAAATAGACTAATAAAGAAGTGTATTTTGTATTGAAAGCCAGTGAGCTTTTTCCCAAAGTTTATTTATTATTGTTGGCGAGTTTTGTAGTTACATACTAGTAAAGAATCCACTCACGAGTTCGGAAATCAGTAAAGGTGTCAACAATGATGTCTATCTCCAGATTCTCCCAGTCATCTTTACCAGCTAGACCAAACTGTTTTCCGAGATAGCGGCAAATGGCAGCCGATTGGTGGGTCTTCTTGCCGTCAATCTCTAGAACCGGCGTTTTGCCAAATGGCATAGCTAAAAGATATGAAATAGAAACATGTTGGAGTTCGGGTCATAAATATAAAAAAAGTAATTTACTCTACACTGGAATGATTAGTAGGGCAAGGATGTTTATATTATATCATATTCAGGGGGTCTACTGAGTTGGACAAACCAAAATTAGTGACCTTTTTGGTGACCTTTCATGACCAAAAAATTTCTTCGGTAAACAAATGAACATTATATAATGTATAAATAGGCATAATGCACTCACACGCAACATTAAACTTTAACTAGATGGCGAACGTTAACCTTGTCTTTGGTATCACGGTAAAAAGAATTAGGCAGTTAGTGCATGGCATCATGGGTAGTGGGTAACTTGACATTCGACAAGTTTGGGTTGTTCCGATGCGTGGGAAATTCAAACAATATTTTCGTTACTTTTGACTAAAATATTGAAAATTTGTGACTTTTCAGGGACTTTCGTGACCTTTTTTGCAATTATTAACTTTTTCGTGACTTTGGTGACCCAGTAGACACCCTGATATTTGATAAACATGTTTTGAGCTACATTTATTATAGTTTTAAGACAAATTGAGCCCTAATGAAAGCTAACCAAATTATTTAGAGGATAGATCCTCTGAGGTTGGTGTGTACACTAATCACAATTATCCGGCCTAAAGTGGTGGCATTCCAAGCCAGAAAATACGGAATCTGAGTAAATAATTTTCAGTATGGGTTTGCCTCATGTAGCTCTGTGACGCCTTGTGCAGCCACACCTCCCTTGGCACAGCTTATGTTTCCAGCCAAATCAAAACAGTGCTGCTATCTACACCAGCCATGCGTATGCAACTGCAATACTATTTTATTATTCTCCAACTGCATGCGTAGCAGTTATGCTTTACTGTCTCCAATGTAACAGTTGTAAGGTGTTTGTGATCCAATTTTCTTTTATTAATTATTATGTATGCTTATTTTAAAAAGCACTTGTTAACACCGAGAACCAGGCCAGATAATACGAAGGGCCGGACAACAGAGACTCTACAAATCAGTGTATTTTGAAGAATTTTCTAAAATTTTGTTTTAATTTAAATAAAAACTTACTTTTTATATTTGATAAAATAATAATACTGACTATTACTAATGAGAGTATATTACAATTAATATTTTCAGGTCTGAGCCACGTTGATGAAATAGTAATTTCCTACGTTTTTGGCTGAAGTTACAATATTCATCACCTGGGATGCGTGAAGAAACATGTTTTAAGTTAGTTTTTTTAAAGTATTTTGGAATACACAAATAAGATTATTTAGCCAAGATATCTAGGCAACATTAGTGTAAGTATGATAGGCCTTTATTTAAAAAAAAAACATAGCTAGCTAATATGTTTTGAGCATATTTTAAATTTCTAGGGCATTTTTTAAAAATATTTATAAGGGTGCAATTGCACGTATATGCCACAGGTTTGTTTTGAAGCATAAACACCCAAACTATCAGTTTTAAGCACTTACATGGTTTAAGGGTAGGCCATTGCTCACTCTCAAAGCGATAGTCTTCAAATTCCTGATTTCCATACGAGAGCAGGAAACGAATCGGCTCTCCAAGTGCTTTCACGTTAAAGTAGATCAGCTTGTATTTAGGAGCCATATTACCTAGATAAAACAATACAATTAAAATTACTGTATGACCTACTGAGGTAAGTGCAACGAGGGAAGTGGTATCGAAAGAAAACTACCGATACTGTACTCATTAAAAGTATCGGAAGAAAAATATCGATACCGTACTAGTATCGAAATAAAAGCATCGATAACAGTAAGTAGCGGTATCGAAACGCACAAACTTTTATTGTTGGTCTGCTTGGGGCACCCTTGACCCTCGAGTTGATGGAATTTGTTGAACTCTACAAAATCTTCTTTTGTTTAGTTTGTGATGACGGTACTCATTGATAAAAGAAGTGGTAGTGTGGTAAATTAGTCACAACTTGCCCCGGCAGGCATCGGCATACGTATTGATGAACAAAGATGAGAGAACAGCTACGAATTATAATGAGCTAAAAGAGAATGCTAGAGTTACTTCTTGCTTGTCATGCAAAAAAATGAGTTAGAATTGAGAAATAGGGCCAGTTTCATAGTCAGACTTAGTACGCCTAAAGTGCGAGTCGATACTAAATACAGGATGACACCTACCTAGACCAAAATGGAATGGGCCAGTTTCGCATATGAAACCGGCCCATTCCATTCAATTTCAGGTAGGTGACATCTTGTATTTAGTATAGCGCCGCACATTAGGCGTACTAAGTCTGACTATGAAACTGGCCCATAGTGTTATTTGTTCTTCCTCCACAGTCCACCCTAGTATGCATTTAATCCCAACACAAGTGAAGATAACAACAAAAGTGGTTTCTTTCGATACCGATTCCGTTACCTGAGTGTGAGTACTAATATCAGTAAGAGTATCGGAAAAAAGGTATAGATTAAAAAACTACTAGTATCGAAAGAAAAATATTGATAGTAACAATGACACTTACAGATAACATCTGGGTTAGTGAAAATGTGAAAGTAGATCTATTAAATTTTCTAGCTGTTATTCATCCTTTGAAAATTAGACAGTAGGAATAGTAAGTATCACAGAGAAATAAATAAAGGTTTTTGGCCATTTTAAAAGTTAATAACTATTCATATCATGTGTTCTGCACCTCCCATGTTTGGATAATAGTGTGAATTTCAAATTTAGGTCGATCTTATTATGATACGCGTCCGCGATGGGCGCAGATTAAAGTGATACCGTTTAGCTAGTTGATAAGTGACCCGTGATCGAGCACTAATTAAAGCGGTCATATGATATTATTATTTGATTACCTCTAAGTTTTATTTTAATTGAATAAATAAAAGATATTATGTAAAATGATACAATTTTCGTTGAACTACAGATTATTTCTCTGTAACATTCCACGTTCTGTGTTTTGAGTACCGTACTGTGTAGATTTATGTGAGCACTCTCTATTTCCTTCCGGCACTGTTTTAACGTTAGCTAACGCGCAAGTTTCGTGTTGAGCTTGACCACCGAGGACGGGGAGATCGAGGCTCAAATCTTGGGCGGGTATTTTTCCTCTCCCTCCATGCTAATGCGGGTTCACTTTCTCTAAATTCAGCCTTCCCAATTCCTAACCCATTAGTGTAATTATTAGGCCCTAAATAAGCATATAACCCAAACAGGTAGTAAGACGTGGTGCTAAATAAAAAATAAATAAACAAGATATTAGGCTATATGTGTTGGTTACGAATATAGCCACATCTAAATACCATATTAAATATGATATTAAGATGTGGCTATAATTGTAATTTACAAATATAATAGCTTAGCTATTTAATCCAACATTTGAATAAGCCTAACTAATTATTGGGATATTCTGAAATCATCTAAAATACTGAATAATTTTTGCCTTCTACAATTTGGTTGAATGGTTTGACAGAATCACTCCGCAATAGAGTGGACTGCCGATGCCAGTGAGATGGGAGTTTGAATCTTGATCGGGTGTACCGAGTGAGGGTAGTTTTTTTCCTAAATAGTTACCCACTCTTCCTTCCCACAAATGTTGGTACACCTCTTATAAATTCTATCTTCCTCATTTCTAACACAAGAGCATAATTAGTAGGCCTACATATAGTCCGAAAGGGTAGTAAAATGCTGCGACAAAGAATAAATAAAATGACATGCCTTTCTTGATGGAATCATGAGTTTTTAAAATCCATCCAAACAATAAGTGATGGATACATTTAATTGAAAGTTAACAAATATAAATATACACACTTAACTAGTAGTCAGATCTTTGACTAAAGATTTTGTCCACTACCAAGCTGGGAATTTGTCAAGCTATAGAGCTAATAATTATATTGTTTTGTTAATTAACTATCAAATACTCTTTACAAACTATTTTTAAATAACATATATTAATTTTGTTATTCATGTCCTACCATCGTGACTGGGCTGAACAGTTGATAGGCTAAGTAATTAAGATATTAATGGGCCTTAATGAGATTATAAAATAAACAAATTAAGATATTAATCTATTTGTATGGAAATGTCCAACTATGAAAATTAATTTTACTTTCCAAGCGCCGTTACAAATTCCGGTTAAAGCTGATAGTATTTTCAACAGTACAACTTAACAAGCCTTATCAGTTTCAAACGGGATTTGCATCACGTGGCCCAAAATAAATAATCAAAGGTTATTTGTTTTATACTGTATAAACATCAGGCACTTGAGAGATTTTTATTCGTTTTTATACATACTCATAACTACTCCAATAATTACTATTTTAGCAATTGCGTAAGAGCCTGCTTCTAATTTATTTTGTATGAATGGATGAAGACAGTTAATAAATTTTCGTAAACTTTTTTTTATACTCTTAAATGTTTAAAACTAATTGGTTTCGATCCACGCCAATACTAGGGTGTTTGTATATGTATGAGCCACATGGCTCATTTTATAATTCAAATGAAGAATCAATTAATTATGAATGTACCTACCCTTTTGAATATTAAAATAATGATGTAAAGAGAAAATATAATTTGTTTGGTTGCCTTACCACTTTTAGTTACTCGATTGCTCAGATTTCCCCACTATTAATTCTTATAAACCACCTATCAAAATTCCGACTATAAGAAATATGAATTACTACGCCTGATAGCTTCTATATCTTATCCACTTATCCACACTTCTTTATCTATGATCTTATCTATGTTCTAGATTCTAGAACAAATAATGTCTTCAACCTTCAATACAATTATCTATCTATTTGTTATTTCGTTGCCGGTTGAACGGATACGATTGTAATATAATCAGGGCTACCAGCTCTCCAATCTCTAGGACATAAATTGTATTTTGCACGGCACTCTGCTTTAGTTACTTGAATTAAGGGGAATCTTGCAAGGATTCTTTTTGAGAAACATTTTTTTTCTCAGCAAGCCTAGTTCTAATTGTGTTTTGATATTAGAAATGTGTATATTTTTTAAATTATTAATTTGCTTTGAAATCTGTTTTAACCGATAAAATTTGATTAATTTATTTTTCTAAAATCAAAATTTCTATGATTTGGTTCTTTATATTTGACTTAATAACTTACTTTAGATTAAAGTGCAAAAATTTCAATACAATCTCCTGAATAATTAAATATTACTTCCACATCTAAAAATAACATTTTTTTATAAAGCAGTTAATTTAAAGAGAGACAGAGATACCCGAAAGTTTCCTTATTTCTTACACAATAGTATGCAGACGACAGCTTGAAAATTTCAGCCTCAGATGACCATCTAGTTATTTTATAGAGATCAATGCGAAAACCTTCTATTCGTAAACATCGATGCTAGGTCAATCGCGGAAAGACGCTTAAATTACACACATACTTTTTATTATTATATCTTTGATATCTGACCAGATGTAACACAACAAATAAAAAATTCAAGAAACTATAAATTCTAACTAATATTAGAGACGAAATTATCTTTATAATTATTTGTTAATTTCAAATAAATATTAGCAAGTTTTTATTCCAATTCAAGAACATCAACTAAGAACTATGGATCAACAAAAGGAACCAGTAAAAGTTCCAATGATATATATTTGTGGCGAATGTCATCATGAAAATGAAATTAGACCTCGTGATCCAATTCGTTGCAGGGAATGTGGCTATCGAATCATGTACAAGAAAAGAACGAAGAGATTGGTAGTGTTTGATGCCCGATGATATTATGAAGAAAAATGTTCTTAAGAACCATTTGAAGAAAAAAAAACTACTTTTTTAACACTAATTTTAAATTGAGTTAACTAGAATAGATTTTGCATACATTGATAACCTGATTATTCCACATTCAACGTTGAAACAATATATTATACTTTACTTTCTGTTAAATAAAATAGTGTTTAGTAATTGGAAAACTTATACATTTTTTATAGGCTACCGCAGCTTATATATTTTATTTGGTGAGAAGGTTAACTTATAGAATGAGTAGGACTACACTGGATTTAAGAAATATTTCTTTGTACCTAACACAATATTCCAAAAATTCATTATTCTCAATCAAAACAAAAAATTGGGGTCTAATATGCCTTATCCATCCCATTTTAGACCATGTCTTTCTTTAAAAATAAAAAATATTGATAAATTGTAGGCCTACATTATTCCAAACAAATCACATATGTAGAATCGATTAGGACCAAAAAAGAAGCAAAAAACCTTTTAGGCCTGAAGCAAATAAGGAATTCCACTCACCTAAATGACGGGTATCTTTTGGACGTTCTAGAACTATTTGGACACATTACACTAAACCCCAAATATAATTTACCGCCTTTATGAAAGCATAATAACTGTCCATAACGGCCACAATTAACTTTGCTTTGTAGTAAAATCTTCAAGCGATTTGACTTGCTGTAGGTGATCACAAGTATCCATAACAACCAAGTTATAGACGAAGTAAAACATAATATGGATGATGTCATTGAAATAACACAACTAGTTTACATTAATTATTATGACACTTATCCAAACCAGATTAACCTAACCTTTCATTATGGTGACACTTTATCAATCCAGCTTAATCTAACCTTTTATGTGTAAATACATTAAATTTATAATTATAGATAAAATAAACCATTCAATGTAGGCTAAATTAAACGTGGATAATATATATTATACAATGATGTAATATCCACTTTAGTGCGCAGTGCGCACTGTGTCATTACAAGTGTAACGCAAAGCATCATGGGATGTAATCCATCCAGTGATTTGGGCAATATGTTGTCGAGTTTTATTTAAATAAAATTGTAAAAAAAATGTCTAAATCTTGGTGTCATCCGATTCTAAGGACTAGAGTGTGTTTAATAAAGTGAATAAAATAAAATTTCCGTGGAAAATAGCCAAATGTGGGACGGTTAAGATGTACTTGACTCAAAACAAAAAAACTGGGACATATCAAAATTAGGATTAATTGTTGTTTCTTGTATATTCAATTACAGGCCAGTTGACAAATACGTAGATAGCGGGAGCAGTTCAAGACAAAATGGAATTTATTTTAATATATGTGATTGGGTATCCTAAAACAGATACTAATTTTACACCCCATGACAGGCCTAGATTTTGCTTCTGTCTTGAAAAAAAAGGGCAGAAAAAATCACATATTTCGTAATATTTATAAATATCTCGGTTATGTCTAGTAGGCCTATGAACTTTAGAGCAAAATATGTAGTTATCGAAATTGAAGATGAGTAAATTATCTGCACTAATGATAGTTTTGTTGTATAACTACCTGTTTCCAAGCTATAGGTGTTGAAATATGTATTTTTCGAGTGTTTGCTACATTTTTTACTTATTGGCAGTTTGCAGTCACACAATTTGTTTCTTTTTGCTGCTTTATATGATTTTTATTCCAGTCTAGAAAATGTATGATTTACTGTGTACTCGTTTCCACACGACGGTACCTAGCTGTAGAGTAGTCGGTGCAATTATTTTTTACACCATAAGTTACTATAAACTAGTGAGTTTGTAAATATTTAATCTCCTGTGTGACTGATGAATTTTATTTTAACTACACAAACTTTTCAAATTTTATAAATATTAGTACTATTCATTCTCTATTATTTTAAGTTTCTAATAGTAGTAAGAAAATAAACATACCTATAGACCTATTGTTATTGATCAAAGAAAATCATTGAATTTTGAATAAAGCACTGGACTGCGACACGGTTAAAATTAAATAGGTTAATCAGGATACCTTCCTAGGTAATGCTGGAGTTGAATTTTTTGAGGCAGAACAGCTACACAAACAAAAAGAAATTCATGCTTATGCATCAAAAAATAAATTTTGCAGGATAAACTAACCCCCCAAAAAATGAAACGCTTTATTTACTTGTGTTATACAGTGAAGCATGAGTGTGCCTGCATGGGGTACACGACTTCTCCCTCCCCCATCCATATAATATTTGTGCTTTATGGAACAATCCCTTTTAATAGCCATCTGTATATTTTAGTGGATTGATTTGTTTCAACATTTAACTTACTTGTAGTCGACCTTTGTAACCTTGGGGTAAAGTGCTCGCCTCAGGACCTGTTGTTCGTAGGTTCAAACCCAGCCGGGGTCAACGGATATTTATTTAGAGGTAAAAATTTGTAGCACAACTTCCTTCAGAGGTGAAGTAAAGCCGTCGGTCCTATGTCAATTGTGGCGTGTAAAAGAACCTTAGAAGGTACATGTGAAAATACCTTTCCCGGCTAAATTGGTAGGCCCTTTCGGTCTCGCTCATAGAAATTCTTGTGTTTTGATATAATCAGCCGGTTCAAATAGTACAAGTTAAATACTTCAAATAAATAAACTAAATAAAACCTGCTTGCAAGATTTTTATTTCATAGTATGCATTTTATGTTTTTTTTAAGATTGCTCTTTACATGAACAGTAGCACAAGTGAAAACTCACCCTTTAAGGTGAACATAGCTCTTAGTTAGCTATGTCACCTTAAAACACACTTGAGGAACACCAGGTCTCACATATGACTAACCATGTGAGTGTGTCACCGCGGCTGTGAAGTCAGGAGTCGATAGAAATATATTGACTACAAGTTAAAAATAATAACTCATATATTTATCATATATTGTTATAATTTTATACTTTTTTAATTATTTAAGACCAATATTTGTAATTTGGATTGACAAATTTATTCAAATATAAATTCACAATGCCAAAGAAGCTTCCCCATGAAGTAGGTAGCATCTAACTGAAGTAAATTCGTTATTATTAATTAATATATATTGGGTGACCTGGTGGTCTAGGGGTAGCATGTCAGACTTCTGTGCTGGGGGTCTGGGGCTCAATCCTCGGTCCCGGCACAGATTTATCTGATTGCCAAATCCTTCCTTCACCTCTGACAAGATGTGTATTAATCACAATGTGAGGAATGCCAGGCCTCCACCGTGGTTCGGATTCCACGTTAAACTGTAGGTCCTCCATTTCATCTCACAATCACCCTACCATTACACATTAGCGTAAGTGCGTATAACCCGAACGGGTAGTAAGACCCGGTGCTAATAATAATAATAATAATAATAATAATAATAATAATAAATATATATTAACCATATATGACGGAGTCGGAGTTGGACAGTAGAAAAATAGAGGAATGAAGTCAAAGGCTTGACATACCGAATCCACAGCTATGTGTGCCAGTCATACATACAAATATGTTTTGAACAAGAGCATATTATATAGGTTTATTATTTCAACCAATTCATATTCATATTTAATGAAAGAAAAAATTGTGTTTGGTGAAGTCATTGTTATCTAAAATTATGTGATAGTTATTTAACACAAATAATATTCTTTGTATTTAAACTTTTCTTGTAAGCCATATTGGTTTTTTTTACACATAAATTTCAGTAAAAAGTACCTGCCTAATTATAAAGTAGTGTCAGGATCTCGATCAACTTAATGTTTACTTAACGTAAAGAAACTAGTGTGTGATCAGGAATCACATAATGTGACTTAACAAACCCAGCAAAAAAAACAACTAATTTGAACTGTTTGAAAACAAGTTGTTCACTAGAATGAAACCCAATCCTTTAGAGATGATTAACTTACAAGTACTTGCAAAAGAAGCTCTCTGAATATACTAAATAAAGCGTAACAAGAGGTTACAACGTTTTAGCTTTCTCAAAACATGGGAAAAAAATACCGTCTGCATACCACACACAAACAAATGAAGTGTTAAATAGCCTTGTTGACACAACTCACAACATGATTGGCTAGCTAGAACACAGGTATCATCACAACGTTCATTTAATGTGGAAGCTTTGTAAGGAACAATTCTTAAAGTAAAGTGAATGTTAAGTTAACTGCATCATGATGGCTTCTGTTTAAAAATAAGGAAATCATTTACATTACGTTAAATGAAAGTTAAGTTGATCGTGTCCTGGCATTAGAAAAAAAACAAATAAACTAATTTTTTATTGTTGTGAATATGGAATTAAGTTG
The DNA here is from genome assembly GCA_902155825.1 of Timema genevievae. Lineage (NCBI taxonomy): Eukaryota > Metazoa > Arthropoda > Insecta > Phasmatodea > Timematidae > Timema > Timema genevievae. The sequence goes on from CABFWO010003564.1 coordinate 57,980, forward strand.
TAGGGGGTATGTTAATATGGGAGGAAAGATCTTTATTTTTTTATAAAAAATAGTTATATTTTTTAATTTAAGTAATCAGGGTCCATTGCAGTCATGTTTGAAATAGAGCACAAGAGTAGCGGCGAGGGTGCGGAAATCACGGATCATGGCGGAATTGGTGGGCCTTGGACCACATTTAGACAGTCGGGGTGCAATGAATAATCCCTAAACACCTTACATCCCTTTTCTTCTTGAAACATTGTACATTTTTTAACAAGAAAATACAACTCTGGGTCAGATTTTTTTTTTGTGAAAATTATTTAACTGTAAATTTATATTTTATACATTTGCATGGTAAATTTTATATGGTACGCATTAAATTAAAACAGTAAACTTTTATAACAGTCATTTTATAAAATCTTATAATATTAATGACAAAGTATTACTCCAATACTATTATTATTATATTTAGCACCGCGTCTTACTACCCGTTTGGGTTATACGCTTAAGTACTAATTACGCTAATGGATTAGGAATTGGGAGGATTGAATTTAGAGGAAGTGAACCCGCATTTGCGTGGAGGTAGAGTGGAAAACCATTTAGGAAAAACCACCCCCAGTTCACCCGACCGAGATTCGAACCTCGATCTCCCCGTCCTTGGCGGTCGAGCTCAACACGACTGGCGCGTTAGCCAAATACGCCACCGAGGCGGGTTACTCCAATACTGTTTCCAGCTGATCGCCCGAGTCATTTTTTTTATTCAAGCCATATATTTTCCACTACTGGTTGGCTAGAACTGTCATAGCTTTATATGTCCTATAATCTATCTTAAGACTAGGACAAACACAACATCCAGTCCCCAGCTGTTAATTCATCACTGTGAAAGGGTAAACCCACATTTCACCAATGATAAATTTTTCGGACATGCCAAGAATTGAACCCGAGACCCTTAGCTCAGTAGACAGACATGCTATAAACGGAGCTAAGGTTCATTGACAAAGTATATGATACTATAATGTGTATAAATACAATACTAATTCGACACCTGAGCTCAGTCGGTAGCGTGTCTGCATTCTGAGCTAAGGGTCTCGGGTTTGATCTTGGCATGGTCAAAAAATTTATTATTAGTGAAATGTTGAAATGTGGTTTTACCTTTTCACAGTAACAGCCGGGGACTGGATGTTGTGCCTGTCCTAATCTTAAGTTAGATTATAAAGCATGTGATCCTACGACAGGCCTAGCAAACGGGTAGTGGAAAATATATTACTTGAATAAAAAATTGACCCGGACCACAGGCTGGAAACAGTAATGGATGTAAAAAATTACACAATGCTTTATTACTGTATTACATTAGCTGTGAGCATTTATTCTTCAAATTTCTCTCTTATGTTAAAAATAATTTAACACTTATAAAATAAAGAGCTCCACAGGCTGGAATTAAAACATTAACATGAGAGCAAATTTTAATACGGTAATAAAATTGGTTTATTACTCAAAACAATTAATTACAATTACTTACCGCAAACGTGTTGGCTTTTTGTTACAGGTGCTACCAGTTGATTAAGGTTTGCTGGTATTTTATATACACCTTTAACTCATTTATATTTGCTTTAAATAAAATGTTTCATATTTACCTGCTTCGATGACTGCATAATCTCAATCACTCACTTTCGTTTTATACTACGCTGCCGATGACAGGGAGATCGGGCTTCAAATCTCAGTCGGTTGTACTTATGAAGTTTTTTTTTTCAAAATGGTTTTCCACATGTCCTCCATGCAAATATGGGTACACTTACACTAAATTCAACCTTCTTTATCTCTAACTCATTAGCATGATTAGTACATAGGCGTATAACCTGAACAAGTAGTAAGACATGCAAAAATAATATTTGTATGGAGTTTCGATTGATAGATATTTAATTGCAATTTTACAGGCACATAAATAACATTCTCATTATGAAATTCCAAAGTAGTCTTATATTTCAGTTACAATATTGATATTACCTTATTTTTACTTTGGGCTTCTTCCATTTAGCATTATTGATTGTGTCTCATAGCCATTCATAATAATATTCAGTGGAAGACAAAGATGAGTTATGACCTATTTAAACAAAAACAAAACAAATTGTGAAAAAAATTGAAAGAAATTAAAAATAACTCATACCACAACCAAATACCTAGAAAATATGTAAACATATTTAAACTAAAAATGATCTTATAATTTAAAAAAATAAAAACATTTAATTCAATAAACCTTATCCGTCTTGAGCCCCCATGTTAGTTCTTGTGAGAAGCGCCTTTTTTTTTTTTTTCACGGACAGGAGCTCACATCTGAGTGATGGGGCGCTTGTCCACCCAAGCCTTGATGTTTGGGGTATTAAGGACGCGTTCCTTAAGAGCCTTGATGTGAGGGTAGCTCTCCAATAAGTCTACCTCGAGAATGGCGGCCAGCGTCTCGATAATTCCCACAAAGTAGACATCTACCCATGTCAACTGAGGAATAACAGAAAAATAAATACACTACTTTATATAAATTCTTTAATTATTATTTTTGCATTAATATAAACCTTAACCCCAATGTGTCTTGATTGAATTTAATTGTAATTGAGAGCGAAGAAGAAACCAAAATATAATTGTGTAGTAATAGACATAAGTCAAATCCACTTTATTTTTCTAAAATTCCTATTCAAATCTTAAAATCATGATTAACATAAGAGGTTGTTAACTTTTCCATGCTGGCCTGATTTTTTCCTTCAATTCTCATTTTATTATATCAATATGTACTTTAAATGATAATAAAAATATAAATCATAACTAAATGATAAACTCTTATGTAAGCCTATAATTGTAAATCAAAATTCATTTAACGGGGCTACCTTGATAGGCGAGAAATTGCCGAGAAGACATTCAGCTCTAACGCAATATTTAATTCTACTATGGTTTATTTCAAAATACAATTACCCGCCTCGGTGGCGTAGTTGGCTAACGTGCTAGTCGTGTTGAGCTCGACCGCCGAGGAGGTCGAGGTTCGAATCTCGGTCGGGTGAACTGAGGGTGGTTATTCCTAAGTGGTTTTCCACTCTCCCTCCACGCAAATGCGGGTTCACTTCCTCTAAATTCAACCCTCCCAATTCCTAATACATTAGTGTAATTAGTACTTAAGCGCATAACCCGAACGGGTAGTAAGACGCGGTGCTAAATATTATTATTATTATTATATTAAAAAATACAATTCACACCAAAATAAAGTCAATAGATTCCATCAGGGCTCTTTTTCCTTAACAACCCTTTAGTTTCTGAGTTTTATTGATATAAAAAATGTGGAAATGTGACATATGCTCATTTCCATCGACTTTCTAAGCATATTTGCAGAACTATGAGACTAGGCTCGATGAAAAGGGGTCTAGGGTTAACCTTCCTCTAACAAATACTGTAGTTTTTATAGGCTCACAACAGAAATTTTTAAGATAAAAGAACCCACAGAGGGCTTTCCTTTTTACCTTGAGATAAGAAGTTTCGCAATTATGTTGGGCTGGATACCTATTACATCATAAGAGCTTAAAAAATAATGATTCAGATTTAAAACTTGACAGGGAAAAGTTTATATTACCATAGGCCTACTTTTAAATCTCAAACTTAAATTTTTCTGATTCCTCAAATATCTTTTAAGGATCAGAAGAATTTGAGAATTCATAGGACTAGAAATGGACCAAAACCATTATTTTACAAATCCGAAGCCTCAATTTACCTTCAAATCTCGAATCCGAATCTTGGGAATAAATTATGAACATGAGGAAATATAAAATAATAGTAGAGTAATAGAACATATAAATAGTAACTAAATGTTAAATTACTGGTCTTGGGCCTGGTTGTTAAGTACATACCATAATTATAAATGGTTTTGGACCACCATTGAGTAGTATTAGAGCTCTTTAAAAAAATCACTTTAAAGATTGAAAAAATATCTCTTTTTTAAGGATTTGAGTCTCGAATCTCTAAATATCCTTAAGGATTCAAGGTCGTCCCATCTCTAAAAACAAACTAATGTATAGGGAGGGACCTGACAAGTGTCGAACCACAGAATTTCCCCTCCCCCCCAATATATACACACCTCTACAACATATCACATTGTTCACCTGTTCCGGAGATAAGTTTTTGTTGCCATGAATCGTGCAAATTCATTCACAAACTTTGCCACAACTTCCATGGCAGCACTTTGCTTCTCAGTGCCCACACTGTTTAATGAAATACAATACCCACCTCCAGCCTGGTAAATATTCACTCTTAGTTTAGGTTTAGTTCTTAGTGAAAAATTTTGAGCTTCTCACCTGGAATTCTTACACCATCATTATTTTTGAGCTAAAAAGCACTTTATATTATTATTATTATTATTATCATCACCGCGTCTTACTACCCGTTCGGGTTGTACGCACTTACGCTAATGTGTAATGGTAGGGTGATTGAGAGATGAAATGGAGGACCTACAGTTTAACGTGGAATCCGAACCACGGTAGGATGCCTGGCATTCCTCACATTCACAAGTTGTGATTAATACTTATTAATACTCTCGCAACTCTTGATTTCTTGGAAGATATGATTAAGGGCTAAAATACAACCAGAACTCGACTGCAGATGTAAATAAAAAAATTCTGGCACATTTGCACTGTTAACAGCGTTGTCCTGGCAGCTGCCTCTAAAACTAACATCGGCGGATTTAAAACTTGATAGACTAAAGAGTTTTAACCTGTATTTAGTTTATATTGACAACCGTTTTTATCCATGATTGTTCATCAAATAGAAGAGCAATGTTCAAGTGTTAACAGTTTCAAGAAGATTAATATTACCTTTCCACCAACAAAGTATCCTCCATTGTTTTGGATAATCTCATCAAACTTAGAAAGGTAATAAGGACTATGCTCTTTCAATAGTGATTCCTTTTTCTTAGTCTTAGCTGCTTCGTCAGTTTCATAATGAAGTTTGGTGAATTCTGTTTAACACACACAGAAAAAAATAAAAAGTGTAACCACACCATCTCAATCATTAGATTAGTGAACCACTTAGAATTATAAGTAACACATGCATACCACAACAATATGTTTGAATATCTACAGAGAAACTTTAAGAAGATACTTAACAAGTTACCGGATAATTTTATAGGCTTAGAAACTTTATTTCTAATCAAATTTCTTGAAAATAAGTAAAGGTAACTTGTTTTTATTATCTGCTGTGAAGAATTTTAATTCATTATTTTCAGTTTTATGAATAAGATTTGCTCATTATCATGCATATTAATTAATATTTCACAAATATCTATACTTTTCAGCTTAAAGCAAATAATATACTATATAAGTAAACTTTTCTAATCCAATCAAATAATATCTTGTCTAAAAAGTTTAACAATGAGGTGACCCAATACCTAAATAATGTACAATAATGGAAATTGATAAGAATAAATAAAAAGGAAAAATAAACTAATACAATCTAAATTTAACTAAGAAAGCTCACCTAGGGTAAGAGGGAAAATGTGGGAAGAATCAAATGCACAAAGGTGAAATCTTCTTTCTTTTGTAGTAGAAATAGTCACACACATATTTAAACACAAATTGACTAATATTTCGGCATTGTTGCCGTTATCCAAATAACTTGGTACATCAACTACAGTGCAATTAATGTGATGCAGAGTATAGAGGACTTACTACATGTTCTGTTAGAGAGTGAATGAAAAATCATCGTTTTGACACAAACCACAAAGATCCGGACAAGCCTGTACCCATTCATGCTGGTACCCACAACTAGGACTTTACAACCTGCTACACCACCAAAATATTAAGACCATTTCCCAAACAGTGCAACAGTTCTCAACTTAGACAGTGAGAACTGGCCCACCAATGGATTACCAAATCAAGATTACCACCAGGCCTCAACAGAATATAGTTTCTTTTTTCCTAAGAGATTAACACCATTATTATTATTATCATTATTACTATTATATTTCTTCCCCACCAATTAAATATTTATGTTATTTATATACGATGACCACAGCCAAAGTTTTGAGAAATTTATTTTTACTCCTACAACAGTTGGCACAGTGTTTCTGGCAGTCTCTTTTTGAATTCAAACTGGAGTAATTTAGTATTTGTGTAAAGTGTATTCACTCTTCTCCTTTAGTATGATAAAGGCAAAAATGCCGAAATATTATTCAATTTGGGTTCAAATTTGTATGCGACTACTTATACCATAGAAGAAAGAAAGAAAAAAGATGTCACCTTTGTGCAATTGATTCTTCCCAAATTTCCCCTATTTCTCTAGGTGGGCTTTTTTAATTAAATTTACACTTTTTAGTGTGTTTTTACTTTTTCTTTGTGTTTATCAATTTCCAGTACTATAAAAATATTATCTTAAAAAAAATCATCCACTGTTTTAACATAAAAACAAAATAAACCAGATTATAAAAAGAGTCTGTTCTTTCTGAAGCATTGTATAACAGAGGTTGATAAATTTGTGCTTAGCTAGAGTCGGTACAAATCAAAGTTGGTGCACTTTTGATTCTTGCTTAAAGCGACGCGTCAACACCTAACTCGTCAATAAGGACCCACCTATACGGAAATCAGTGATGGTGTCAGTGATCATATCAATCTCCAGATTCTCCCAGTCATCTTTCCCAGCCAATCCAAACTGTTTGCCAAGGTAACGGCAGATGGCAGCCGATTGGTGGAGTGGCTTACCATTAATTTCCAGAATAGGACACTTTCCAAAAGGAGTTGCTGGAAATAAATAAAATATATTTAGTTATATTTACTTTGAGATCAGGTTTTGAAATGTCATGGCCATGTTTGAATGTTGTGCACTATTAGGATCCAATCAACTTTACATCCATTATTCTTTCCAGCCTGTGGCCTGGGTAAGTTTTTTATTCAAGCCATATATTTTCCACTACCGGTTGGCTAGGCCTGTCATAGCTTCATATGCCATATAAGATAACTTAAGACTAGGACAGGCACAACATACAGTACCCGGCTGTTAATTTATCACTGTCAAAGGGTAAACCAACATTTCATCAATGATACATTTTTCGGCCATGCCGGGAATTGAAACTGGGACCCTTAGCTCAGTAGGAAGACATGCTACTGACCTATTGGTTCGACTAAACTGTTGAATCATTTTCATATTTTATTTTCAAACAATCATTCAAAAACTGTTAATGCATTAAGAGGAAATAAAGTTTTGCATTCTTGTTACCAAATCAATTAAATATTTCATGTAACTTCAATTTTAAAACCATCGCTGCACATCATTATTAAATTTTTGTCTCAGATCAAAACATACATTCAGGCCAAACAGAAATTACTCCTTCAGCAATGTGGTTTTTATACATAAGTTTTTATTTAGTGAGATTCTATAGATTGTTGTTACCTAAATGTTCAGGGAATATAAATATGTTATAAAAAAACATAGAACATTTTGTCTTGAAGGTATTCATAATTATGTATTCCAAGAAGTCGCTTCTCCTCACCTTCTTCTCTTGATCTTTGTCCACGGCAGCCAGTTGGTTCGATAGAGCCTCTCGGGGTTAATTAATAAATGTGGGGGTGGAGAACATAGTCGAATAAAGAGATTGAATATGATGAGGTTGATTCGGAAGTTTTATTTTGAAGAAACATTAACAGTCATTTTATTACATTTAAAACACTAATTACATATGGGGAAAAAAGGTTGATTAATACTTTAAGACAGACTTATATTGTTAAAGTTGTGATAATTTAGCCCCATCCTGGTCTCCCTTTTCTTCCACCCATCTCTAAACACCCTGAAGCCAACACAAAAAGAACGACTATTCGTTAAGTACCTATTAGTACGTCTTCCTAGCTCGCGTGCTAACAGGTAAGTGTCCTGCGTCTAACGCTTCCCTTCTTAGTATTATCAAAAACAGACGCTACAATCTGATGTGCTGATTGGCTAGCTGTTCGCGCCAAACCTCCCCTTTCCCCTGTGAAGAGACACGTGCATCTCACAGCTTCCGGGTACAAATAAAACAAGTGAAAGGTAAAAGTTATGATTCTAACAAAGACTTAACAAGAATGAAAAACTACTAGATTTAAAAGAGGCCTAAAATTGAAGTTAATGAATTGAAATTTAGAACATATATTGCTTACAACTTTGATTATGATTTGGACTACTTAATATTAACATGAGACCCCACACTTTCTTATAATAAAACATTTGAACTGACTAATTTAGTAATATAGAGATTAAATTAGGCCTAGAAAAGAATAATACAATACATTGAAGATACTGAAGGCTATTTATTAAAATAGACCTGATTGGAAAACAATAATGTACTATAAGTTTAGTACTCTTCAGTATCTTGATAATGTTAACATGATTTCTAATAAACATAAGGGGGGGATTTTGTAAAACGATATATAAAATGTTATTTAATTTCTTTGAATATTATAAATACTGGACACTTGCAAGCCTATTACAACCATAGTGAATCTAGTGGTTTTAAGAATGGTATTAAATTAACAAAATAAACACTGGAAAACTAATGTATATACATGAAATGGTCGAGAGCTAAAGGCCTAAAACCTCGACCACTTTACAGTATTATGAAACAATAAATGGTAATTTTCGTATGTTTCTGTCCAGTAAAAATCTAAAACATTTTCTTGCATATTATTTGGTTTTTATATTTTCATTTGATATGCTAATGCTAGCTTTAAAAAATATAATCAAAATTGTTTAGTTATAGTTAATCACCCCCTGTTTTGGTGGCCGCATGGTCTAAGGCGTCACTCTTGTGTTAGACTAGACTGGTGATAACAGGGAAATTGTGATATGCACCTTGTTTGAAACCATATATATATATATGTATATTGAAAGCGCTTACTTGGTTTAATCTTTTGCCACTCATCGAACTCGATGCGGTTATCTTCAAACTCTTGCTGGCCGTATGAAAGTAAGATTCGAATTGCTTCACCCAGTCCTTTGACATTGAAGTATGTGAGTTTGTATGTTGGTGCCATGACGTTTTAATATTTCCAGTTGCTCTGCCAAAATGAAAAACAATTGAAGTAGATATTTATATAAATGTGCACATGTAATAGGGGCCTTAATGTTGAGCTAATTAAAAAAAAACTGTGTGAAGAAAAGTGCAAAGGCTGATGAGAGACACGTCTTAACTATGGAGGTGTTCTAGAATAAAGTTAAAAAAAAGTAAAATTATTATTAGAGGTGTAGGAAGCTTTGAAAACTTTGACTAGGCTTAGTAATATAGCTATTCGCTTCGACTTGGATATGAGAGTGAAGTTCCTGATTCGACAATTACAAAGCTTCGAAAAAAATTTATTCAAAACACACATTTATGTTTGATTTCATTTTCTGCTGTTATTTACATAACAAATTAATGTTCGCATAAAAAAATATAATATAGTTAAATTACATTTTGTAAATTATATTTAAGATCTAAATTTACATAGTTATGCAAAGGTTAGTATTTTTATTCTAAATTAATCGATTCGACTTTGCTTCAAATTGTAAAAGTTGACTTCGCACAACCCTAGTTGTTATTACTGTGTCAAACAAAGAAGTCAAATTGGTTAAGCTTGCCAAAAGTAATTCGTATTAAAATTAGTATTTTGTTTATATTATTATTATTATTAGCAATTACACTAATGTGTTTGAGATGAAGGTCAAGTTTAGAGGAAATGTATCCACACATGTTGAGGCAGAGTGGAAAACCATTTAGGGCGAAAAAACCTTAGTACACCCAACCGGGATCAAACCTCAATATCCCCGTCATTGTCAATCTAATCTATAGCGAGAGTTACGCCTTAGACCATGCAGCCACCGAAGATGGTCACCTTTAAATAATATTCACCTCTTAAATGCAACAAACTAATAATAATATTTTATTATATAATTATAAATTGTTATATTATAGTTATGAATTATCGTTGTGAAACGAGCATTGTAAGCAGTGGCCTCTGTAGTAGAGGTTTTTGAGCTATTGTGTTTTGATTAAATCTGACTATTTTATTAGTCTGTGACATAGAGAATCATAGTCATAATCAACTGTTCCCAGCCGGTGACCGGGTCAGTTTAGTAAAAATGCCTCCATCCTTCCACTATTCTTAATACTTTAATTTCTTCCATTCTTCTCTTCTCACTTAAACACTCTATGTTATCTCTTTTTTGGCCTCCATTGCGATCTTTTTCCTACATAATTCATTTCCATCATTTTGTCGTCCTCTCTTTCTCCATCCTCATTACATGTACGTAGCATCTAAGTCTTGTAGCATCTAAGTCTTGCTTCCTCTACTATCTAATGTACTCCAACATCCTCATTACATGCCCATACCATCTCAGTCTTGGTTCCTCTACTATCTCATGTACTCCAACATCCTCATTACATGCCCATACCATCTCAGTCTTGCTTCCTCTACTATCTCATGTACTCCAACATTCTCATTACATGCCCATACCATCTCAGTCTTGTTTCCTCTACTATCTCATGTACTCCAACATCCTCATTACATACCCATACCATCTAAGTCTTGCTTCCTCTACTATCTCATGTACTCCAACATCCTCATTACATGTCCATACAATCTCAGTCTTACTTCCTCTACTATCTCATGTACTCCAACATCCTCATTGCCTGCCCATACCATCTCAGTCTTGTTTCCTCCACTATCTCATGTAATCCCTGTACCCCCACTCTTCCTCGGATAACTTCATTCCTAATCTGATTACTACTCAACCTAAATGAATATCATTATGGCCTGCGTCACACTCACAATATACCATATTGCTGATGACAAGGAGATTTGGGTTTGAAAACCAGTCAGGTTAGTTTTTACAAAATGGTTCCTCAAGTCTTCCTTCCCGCAGATGTGGGTACACTTCCTAAAAATCTATCTTCTTAATACCTACCCTATTAGTGTAAATATGCAGATAGCTTGAATGAGTACTAAGACATAGTGCACACAAAAAAATAATTAAATTATTAATAATTATCAATTTTTAATTCATTTTGAGTGAGCACATGAAAACTAATTTCATAAAAAACTAATATTTTTAACAAATACATTGGTCCTAATACTGGTCCAAAATATCAGCATAATTGTTTAGTGATGAAGAAGGTAGAATGCAATAAAATGTAACCACATTTTCATGGGGGAGTGGAAAAAAATCATTTGAACCTGGACTAGCAAACCAGACTAAACAAATTTGAATTTTATGTTCTCGTTTGCACTAAAGGGGTTATTTATGCATATTCACTCAATTAAATAGACACCTGCTTCAGTGGTTGCATGGTCTAATGCGCTACTCTCGCAGTAGACTAGACTGCCGATGACTGGGAAATCGAGATTTTAATCTCAGTCGGGTGTACCCAGGGTGGTTTTACACTCTCCCTCCATGCAAATGCAGAACACCATATATAAATATAGCCTTCCTAGTCCCTAAAATCATTAGCATAATTAGTACATCAGTGTATAACCCAAAAGGGTAAAAAAAAATTAATATTGCACCTAGATTTTACTGTAAGCTTTGAATTTTTTTTGTAAATATTTTTTAAAGAAATAACTCGAATTATTTTGAATTTCAAACAGTAGATAAATTATGTAAAGTTTGCTTTTCCTATGTGTTTACAGTAGAACGAAACACCATATGGTCATGTTACGGCTGTTCTTATGGTCTTATGTTAACATGCTAATGAGGAATGACCAAATCATCTTTGTTGTCATGGTAATGAGGAATACCACAGTGAGGAAATAGAAGTGGCAATTTATATGTTCTTTGTTATAAAATATTAGTAAAACAATACTATTGTGAGGTACCAACACACGCATGAAAACATTGTGTATTTAAAATGAACTTTATTTATTTATTTAGCACAGCGGCTTACTACCTGTTCAGGTTATATCCTTAAGTACTAATTACACTAATGGGCTAGGAAGTGGTAAGGTTGAATATATACGAAGTGAACCCGCATCTGCGTGGAGGGAGAATGGAAAACCATTTAGGAAACCCCCCCCCCCAGTTCACCCGANGGCAGGTAAAATTAACTTTAAATTTTTGTTAACATCAAGAGTTCAATCCATACGGTACTCTGGAAATATATGAAACCTCAAATGTTTGGTTATGTTAAAAAAAAAAGTATGCATTTACTACATAACATAAAGAAAAGAACAACCCCTCGAATTGTTCACATAATTTTTAATATCTCAACTAATCAAAGACTAATATTATGTTTTGACTTATTGGCTCCATACTCTATATCGACTAATAAAATATGTTAGAGTAAAAAAACATTTTCAACTCGGATAAAACATATAAATCTCATTTCTGAAAAATAAAGTTTCTATTCGACTTATTTTTCTGTTGAGGTGAATAATTCAAACATAGCAAAGATACTAAATTAAAAAAATTACTTACCGTACCAATAATAATATGAATGTTGAATTTACCGTGTATGATTTGGATTTTCCACAAGCAAGCAGTGAAAAAGAGTGCAAATAGGTTAAAATATGTGTAATGGTTTCAAGTTGCCACAGTTGAAAACTTAAAAAGAAAAAAAGGACATCATGACATTACAACAATTTCGCTGCCACTCTGATTAATTGAAATTGCAGAATGAAATGTAAATTTTGAGTGAATATCATTGACGATAATTTTAAGAATAATCTATAATACTTTATCAATGTAGCTTTGATTTTTTTTTGTTGTTGACAAAATCACATTTATGAAAGTACAAATAATAGATAAATTTTAAATAAACAACTGCTCATGGCCACTATCTAACGACAATAATGATTGAATCACAGAAGGATAAGTAAACCTATAGTGTTTTTCTGTCAACAAATAATAGAAATCCTTTTACAAAATTTAAACGTCCAGCTTAAACCTCGCGGGATGCCATTTGAATGTTCAGAAAAGATTACCATCTGGCTTAAATCCAGACTTGGAGTCACTGTGGCGATAATAATTCTAATAAGCCTAAGATTGGTAGCAAGAAACAAGTTTTATTTAAAAATTGTATAATTTTTTTAGTCACATCTCTTACTACCCGTTCAGGTTATTCGCTAAAGTACTAATTATGCTAATGGTTCTAGAGATTTTGAAGGTTATATTTGAGAGGAAGTGTACCTGCATTTGCATGGAGGGAGATTGGGAAACAATTTTGGAAAAAACTACTCTCAGTACATCCGAGTGAGATTCAAACCTCGATCTCCCCTTCATCGGCAGTCTAGTCTACTGCAATAGTAGAACATATACATACAACAACAGGTAGTAAGGCAAAAACTTGTTAAAAAAAAACCCACTTGAAAGTGAGAGTTTGGGGGCCCATCCTCAAGGATTTTTTTAAAAATTCTGGATGACTCTAAAATCTATTTGAATGGCATTCATCCTTTTTTTTTTCAGTCCCAATGCTTTTTATTCCATAATAAAAGTAAAACCATGGTAGGAAGGGTGGTTTAGAAACTACAGTATTGGCCGAGTCAGTACCTGCGGTTTACTGCTGCCCAATTTTATTCATTTTCAATCGAAGAAAATAATGGTTTATAAGTTTCAAACGATGCACCAAGCGAGAACCAGTTGTACTATCAGCAGCACAAATGCACGTACTATGTACTACATTACTTGACTAGTCATCATCATTGATCGTCGCAACAAGACTGGAGAGAAGTAAGTACACTACACGTTATTATTACTTTATTCAATGTTGGTAACGCCGTACTGTGAATAATTTATCAATTTAACTTTACTGTATATATGTATGTTACATGAATATCACATTACACAATAGTTCAGTATTATCCGCGGTTTCTTGTGTCCGCTGTAGATCTAGGAACGTACAGTAGCCCCGTGGCTTCTTTGGCGCTGACTGACAGCTCACGGCTTTTAAAAGCTACCAGACCAAATTATGTACCTCTACGCCGAACCATATGATCTGCAAAAAACATGTGTTTAGTAGCTGTCACTTCTGACAGTCAAAATTTAGGTATATACCTAAACGTTGACTGTCAGAGGTCAGCTGTGAACTGTCAGTCAGCACCAAAGAAGCCAGGGGCCCCACCGTACAAACTAACAATCTTAAGTTTAACATTAAGCGTATCAAGAGTTAAATTACAGATATTTTATCGATATTGTTACTAGTAATCAAATGTGACCCAATTTTGAGGACATGAGACTGTATATGTAAGAGAGTATGCCCCTTTGAACCTCTTTAAGACTACCTTTTATGTTGCATGATTTATAAATAGGCATCTCATTACTTAGATAAGCCAAGCCGAGTGAGGCAGATGCATGTGATGGTTAACTTTAGATATCAACGCCCCACTTTTAATATAGATTAGCTTAGTTAAACAATTATTTAAATTACCTGCTTCGGTGGCCACCAATGTTTAAGACGCTACTCTTGCAGAAGACTATAGACTGCCATGATGGGGATATAAATGTTCGAATATAAGTTGGGTGTACTGAGGGTGGTTTTTCCACTCTCCCTCCATACAATTGAGTACATTTTCTCCAAATATAACCTTTCTCATCCCTAAATCCATCGGTTTAATTAGTACATAAGTGTATAACCCAAATGGGTAACAAGACCTGCAGCTAAAAAAATAATTATTAAATTACTTTTATACATAGAAATATCGGGAGAGAGGTGAAACCTTTAAGATAACATCCATCCCTGCAGCCCAATTTTCAAATATTTTAAATTTTCATTTATTTAAGGCATTTGTGTACTTTCCGAGCCAACTAACTGTATTGGCACAAAATCTACACACTAGTTTAAATATAGAAGACAACATCCAGTCTCCGGCCGTCAATTCGCCGCTGTGAAAGGGTAAACCCACATTTCACCAGTTTTGAATTTTTCGGCCATGCCAGGAATCAAACTCGGGAGTCTTAGTGCAGTAGAAAGGCACACTACAGACTAAACTAAGTTGTATGGCAATTTCATACAAATAGACCTACTCTTACCATATAGCCCATTATATACCAATAGTATTCCGATGGAAAAAAATAGGCCTTCCAATTGGTTATCCATTAGAAAATTGCACAATTCACTAGTTGAGATACCAAGACTTTTCCTGTTCTCTCCAAAATCGATGCTGTTGCATATCCTTTAAATCAGTCCTTATGTATTTTACTACATTAGTTAAGTTTTATCCAAGATAAATAGCATATATGAATTTTACAATGCAAATTACATGTTCCAATTTTCCTGATTTTATTTCATTACCTTTACACTATTTGGTTGTGTAAAGCTGAATTTGGGTATTTTCTTTGATAGATTTACAAAAAATATTATCAAGAGATAAATCTCATCCAAACAAGATGATCAATGTGTATTCAAACAAGTTTCTAAATGTGCCATGTCATAAGAGCTGTATTTCTTCTAGGGATGGGAACTCGAATCTTAAGGATATTTGAGATAATCATTTGAAAGATTCTTTTATAATCTTTTTTATTGAAATTTTAAAGCTAGTAATAGTGTTCAGTGGTGGTTCAGAACTAATAAATAATTCTAGGATTAACTTAACCAGGCCCCAGACCAGCAATTTAACATATATTCAAAAGTGAATTGGAGATTTAGACTAGTAAAATAGTGGATTCGACCCATTTGTTTATTTTCTTGCTGTCTTTTGAATATGGTCTATGTAAAAAGTGTTACTTTACTGCCCTCCTAAATACAGTAAACTGCCAACTATCTGCTTTGTGGCTTAACCACAGCATCAACAGCAGAGGATAAGTTTCTGAAAAACACCGCAATGATGGAGAACACAGAACTACCGAATGTTGTCCTCGGTAAATCCCTAGGGGAGAGATGAAAAGTTTATGTGAGGGGGACTGCACTGGAATGGACTCAAAACTGCTTAATTATCTGGAACAGGATGTTACGGAAAATACATAGTGGGATAGGGGAAAAGGAAGATGCTGCAATGAAGCAAAAGACTAATACACATTATTAAAGTGATGTGTCCATTTTGAGTTCACTGTACATTAATTTAAAGGTTTTTTTTATTATCTGAGGGCGTAAAACATGTGCTCATAAATGCAATCACAATAGGTGAGTACTAGTTAGAATTGAATGTGCTACAATCTGTTTTACTAAATATGCGAATTATTCGTGATTTGGGGTTATCCGCGGCACTTGTAACCTCCATTACCGCGGATAATCTAGAGTTAGCTGTATAAGTACTTAGTTCACCTTTTACTTGCTAATCGAAGTAGTTGAGTGTGGAATAGGTACATACCAAAGAGAAAAAAAAATCTTTGCAAATATTTTATAGAACTAAGAATTTTAATAAACCATTTACAAATTTAATTAAGGTAATAAATAAATAAAATAATAGAAGGTTATACATAGTAAAAAAATTGCTTTCAGAACAACCAATTTCAATCTTTTATTGTATCAAATTACAGAAGTATTGAGAATGCAGCATGCCTTGGTGTTCATTAAAAAAAATAATTTGGAAATAAAAAAAGACCAATTTGAAAGGTCATATTTTTGCATAGCTGATATACAAAAAAGAGTCGGTGTGTTAAACAGAGCAAAGCATTAGTACAGATTTTACAGATCAAAAGTTTTACATACAGCATCAAGTTTTTTTTATTTTTGGGCCATCCAAAGTAAAATTTTACATCCAAAAACATTTTGTCTGCTAACGTTTAACAAAATAGTTTAGTATTCATTATAATCGACTAAATTAACATGACGTGTAGAGACTTATTCATGTAATACTTATAATGCAGTGCAAGAACTAGTACATGACTAAGGAAAATGTACCAATGATAGGTCATCATCCCTTTTGTTACTTCAGCAGTTTTAAGATCTTGTCATACAAATTACACAACATTTTAATTTTATTGACATTTATCACGATAGCTTTGCCCATGTTCCCAAATTTAAACTTATACAATAACATTTCAGATCACATAATGTGCAAGAAAATTGGATTCCAATCAATACACAGAAACACCTTTACCATGTACGTGGCCGAGACAACATTGACCGACAAAATCGAAATTTTGAGAAAGTCACAAAAATGGGGCAAGGGCAACAAATTACTGAAGTTTTTTTTAAAAGGTAAAAGAAGAATGCAATATTTGTTTTGTGTGATTTAAATGTTAGTTATGTACGAAAAAGGGTTTTGGGCTATCAATTATCGCCCCCCTCTTGAGGCTCATCACCGTCCCCTTGTGTGTCCGAAGTCCACAAGGTCAGGTTGTCCCTCAACAGCTGCATTATTAGTGTGGAATCTTTATAACTGTCCTCATTTAGCGTGTCTAGTTCCGCAATGGCGTCATCAAACGCCTGCTTTGCCAACTGACACGCTTTGTCTGGAGAGTTGAGAATTTCGTAATAGAAGACCGAAAAGTTGAGCGCAAGGCCCAGGCGGATGGGGTGGGTGGGCTGCATCTTGGCCTTGCTGATCTCAAACGCATCCTGGTATGCTTTCTGCGAGTCCTCCACGACCGTGTTCCTAGTGTCACCGGTGACCACCTCAGCTAGGTACCTATAGTAATCTCCCTTCATCTTCAGGTAGAATACCTTGCTCTCAGCATTGCTAGACTTGGGGATAAGGTATTTGTCGAGTAGGCCCAAAACGTCGTAACAAATCTCGCGCAGTTCTTTCTCCACCTTCTCTCTGTATTCCTTGGCCATTTGCTGTTTCCTCTCTGAACCCTCAGTTTTCTGCTCAATCGATGAGATAACCCTCCAGGATGACCTGCGAGCACCCACTACATTCTTGTATGCCACCGAGAGAAGGTATTCGCTCTTCGTTGGAGAGCTCCACCCCGGTCTCTGTAACAGACTTCATCGCAGCCGCCATGTCATCATAGCGTTCGGCCTGCTCGGCCAGTTTTGCCCTCTGAACCAACTCTTCCTTGTCCACAGACATTCTGACTGCGTTTCTGAATCAAATCTACCAAAAAAAAACCTGTAGGGGAAAAATTGGGACTTTTAGAAATTTAATTTTTAGTTCAATAATGTCAAAATAAACATTTAAATATAGTTACAATATAAAACATATCTCGCTGTTCTAAAATGACGAATTAAAAAATAAATTAGGATTATTATTTTCTAAGAATATTTTCCCAACCTTAAAAAGATCCAGAAACCCGTGCAGTGAAAATGCTACTTTTTTTAACAAGTTTTATAGCCATTGTTGAAACTTGTATGAATTGGTAGGATTATTTTGGTCAATTTAAAAAAAATTATGACGAGTAAAATAGTATCCTACCATGTAGCCCTTTATTTCCAATATAAAGCCTATGGGACATTAATAGGTGTGGAATTATTTTCAGTTAGAGCTACTTTTCTGGTTCTATTACAAATAGTACCTGGATGAGCTGTGCAAATGGAGGTTAGGTTAGATGAAAGATAATAAATTACTTATTGCCCTTAAATAATCTAATTATTTTAAACCTGTATGAATCAAAGATTTTAAATTGAGCCAGATTTGAATCTCGCTTGATTTGAATTGAATCTCATGCTTAAAAGAAATATCAAATTTAATGTCTTGTCTGTGAAAAAGTCAAAGTCTTATCTAAATCGAATCTTTTAATGGTTCTTTTTCTGACAATATGATACTTGTATAAAAAATTGGCTCGAATAATTTATTTTAAAAAGTTCAAATCAAATAATTTACTTCAGGCTTAAGTTACAGTACTCGTTTTAAATCAAATGTGTTGAATATTCTTTTATGCTAAGTTTTTGAAACCAATTTAATAATAAAATATTTAAATTAATAATTTGATAATCACTTAAAACATTTTTGTTCATCAAAATTTTTGTTCTTTAATATCGCATCATTAACCCTAACTTCAAAAGGCAAAACATCAAATAAAGATCAACCACACCACTTTTAAATCGTGATGCAAAGATTGATTAATATTTACAAAAAGGTTGGCATAGGTACTTTATTAAAATACAAAATATTCTCTCCCCCAAACAAATGTCCCTTACGCAATTCCTTTTAAAAGTTTGAACTCAAAAATTTAATTTCTCTATTCACTCTAGCGCAAAACCTGTTTCTGGCTCTGATTATATTAATTTGTTAAGTAACCATGTACAAAATTCTAGTTTTGAACTAAAACCACCTAATCCAGGATATAATTAGACTGGAAATTCCGAATTGAATCCGATCTTCCATCATTAAGATATGGCACTTTGAAATTTTTGAAGATGCACACAGGCTTAAATTATTTGAAGGTAGTGAAGAGGTTATGTTTTAAGGTATTTATTATTTAGTGAAAATCTTCAATTATATTTTATTAGTTTATTTAACTAACCCAAATTTAAAATTTCCTTGAGAAGAATGATAATGTTTTGCCCCTTCCCCCTCTTTCTCTATTTCATTCAATTTTCCATAATTATGTGCACAGATGTTTACCATTTGCCGAGTTTAAACTAACTGTAGCAGATGGACTTTTCTTTTACACTTCAACTCACTTACCTGGAAAAAGGCAACATTTTCTTTAAACAAATTGTAAGATTCTTCATTAAATTCTTCTGGTGTTTTTATTAGACATTTCTTCTATTATATTCTTTATAAATCATGAAAATTTCTATAGATGTGAGTCTAGTTATTGTTTGACTTTTATAAGGAATAAAAAAGAAATGGCAAAGTACTCTTAAAATAATGTAATTTAGGTTTTCATAGCGTAAAGTTAAATATTTAATACAAAAAAAAGTATTAGCCTAAGGCTATAAACAGGCTCTAACATTAATCTTTCAAAAGAAAAGGTTAATTATAGGAAGGATAAATATCCATTTCCTTTAATTTCCATATAAATAATAAACTTAATTAATAAAATGCTGTTTAGTTAATAATTGACCCTTTTGGCTTTTACATGTGGTTTAAGTTTAGTTTTTTCCAAGGTCATTTTATTTTGTGACCAAACATATAATTTACACTATATTAAGACCATCTGCTACAGCTAACACAATCATTAATTGGATTAGATTTTAAGTTATCATTTATTTTTGACTAAAACCCTCCAAAAGTTTAGAATGGTACATCACTTACAAAAAAAAGTAGGTGAATCAGCCTAGCCAAGCCTCTACTGCAGTAGTTATGACGACGTGTGACGTCATACTACGAATGACGCAGTTAGCGAACGCGCAAATAGGCTTAATGCTGCCGTAATTTTAGAACAACGATTTATGTACGCAACCGAAATAAAATTAATAACTTGACAATAATACAATTTTACAATAATTGGCCCAACCTTGGCTTCCATTTAATTCCAAGTCCTGGGCGTGGTCATTTAGAGCCATAAATGGTCTGAACCAGACCAATCAATAAGTTAACGAAGGTTGTTTTAACACATTCAAATTCACTTTGAGAAAACTCAACCAAATTATTCTAAAATAGGAATACTATAAACTAAAGTTGTAATTTCTTCCTTTTTTCGTTAATTTCTGACATTACCGGTGACGCTTTCCTCTGCAAATTTCAAGTGCTTTCAACTTACCTTGTTCCAGTTCTTATATTAAGAAATATCACTTAGCATGAGCATAAATTGAATATAAACATATGAAAGGACACACTTATTACCTGGGCGGTGCGAATTTCCAAATTGAAATCTCAAGAATCAAGCAGAAACTGTAGAGTTTGATCTCGGGGAAAACGTCTTCTTACTTCTTTATCATGTGTGGATTTTACAGTGCAGCCACATACCTACTATTTGAAAGAAGTACAACCTGATTATATATTAAATTTTATGTCAATGTTTTAAATGTAGATTAGTTTTTAAAATACATTTCAAGTTATTTTTAATATATAAAAATTCTATTCTGGTCATTTACTTTATGATAATTAAATTTATTTACATTTGGTGGTTGGCGTAATGTGTGCGATGTCAGAGACATCTTACGATTTGACGTGGCAGCAAATAAATATCTAATTTATATGCCTATGTTGACAATTATAATTTCACCATCAATGGAGAAATGTTTCATCCATTTGTATATCTAAATTAATCCGCACTATTTCATTAAATTTTATTTTCTAAATTAGTACTATGAGGACTTTAAGTGTTGTTTTTACTGTGTGCTTACTTATAGGAGTGAATTGTGATGAACATACACACATAGTAAGTGTAAATCAAATTATCTTATTTTCAGAAATTTTGTTATTGACGTTATTTTAATAATTTATCATGGTACTTTAATCTACAATTCATATTTTCATATTAATTTTCTTATTTCGCAAAATTGTTTTCTAGGTAGTGTATTTTAAATTCTTTCTGACAAAGCTATTGTTTATTGATAATCTATCCATTATTATAACTCCATTTTAAAGATCTTGTTTTAATTATTTTAAATGGAAATTTAGAATGTGACGTGCCGGTATTTCACTGCCCAATTCCCTCTTAGATTATTACATCTAATTTTAAATGAACTGTTGTAAGCAACTTAACATTATTTCTAATGTCATTATTTTAAGGTATGGATCTGTCAAAATAGTTGTTGACTATACGTGGATAGAGAGTTTATGGTTTCTTATTTTTTTAATAAACAATATAGTTTTCAGGATCATATCAAATTATGTTTATTTTTTTACTTATAATTATTAAGACTCAGTCAAGATTTTTTTTTAAATATAGTTTTCAGAATCATATCAAATTATGTTTATTATTTTACTTATAATTATTAAGACTCAGTCAAGAAGATTTTTTTAAAAAATTTAGACCAACTTAAGGCCTACATAAATATGAAAACGGTTTGCCTTAAAATCACAAAATGAAGTTGGGTCTATGTTTAGAAAGTACATAAATTCATAATTTGTGATCAATATTGAAAACTAAATTATTACTATTATCATTAATTTATGGGCCTGCTATCATAATTGACAACTGTAGATCGTATGATTTGACACATGAATATATGAAACTACTAGGTGACCTAACTATTTGAAATTTCAAAGTGTTCATATGATAGATAGACTAACACAGCGGTTGGCAATTCATTTTATTTGCGGGCCATATCATCATCATCATCATCATTAAGCGTTTTCAGCCTGTGGCCAGGTCCGTTATGTAAAATGTCTCCATCTCCCTCTGTCCTTCCACTATTCTTCCTTCTGCGGGCCATATGACCATATAAAAAAAATTGCGGGCCACCTGTATCGCAAACAATTTGTATGGCTCAATTTATATTCTTTCACCCAAATCGGCATTATTATCCATTATTATTATTATTATTATTATTATTAGTCGTGAAGATTTAAATACACGAAAATGTTATTGTTTACCTTTTCCCCACCACCTGTGCTACGCCCATGCTGCCTGGCACAATGTTTCAAACTACCATCAGGATACTACTTGTGCCATAATTCCATCAACTGTACAATCCAATCCTGGAGACCTACTAATACACTACTTATTAATTTCTTATGAAAATAGGAGCTGAAATTAATGTTTATGTGGTGTGATTGATTTTGATTATTAATATAATTGAGTACTTTCCAACGAAACAAATGTATCCTGCCAGCCAAAATACAATTCATTACAATTGCACGAGACTAGGCTGAGTCCGAACAAGTCTGATTTTTAATAATTCGGTAGCTTTATTTGTGCAGGTAGGTAAGTTAGGCTTCTGACACAGACAGACAGCTTCGCGAGCCAGATCTAGTCCGCTGACCGCCAATTGCCGACCTCTGGGCTAGTGGAATTCCTCCTTTCCACGTTGTCAAATAAAGCTTTAAATGCCTCAACTTTACTTTATAGGATAGGGCCTACATTTAATTAATAATTACTGTATTGTTGGTTTTTTACACTTTTTACCTAAGACTTAAGTAGGCTGCCGGTACCAAAGTATCTAATAAGCTATTACAATTTTGGCATATTGATTTTATAGCCCTGTAAATAATTGTCAACTGTCAATTTATATTGTAGTTTAATTTACAAGCTGTAGGTTCTAGGATACCATGTGCCTTAATTAAAGGACCAGCCTACAGTTTGCTTAGAACTTAAGTCCTTACAAGTTAAGTTAATTAGGTTATATGAGTTTACAACAAATTTAATTAATATAGTACCAACATCGATATTTACATAGGCTATTGCGCCAACCTTATTCGGTATTTTCTGTCATTGACGAATATTGGCCAGGCAAGGATGCCCTTTTTTTTCCTCATTTGTTTTTCAAATTTCTTTCGCGCAAATGCGGGTAAACTTCCTCTTAAAATATATTTTCCTTGCCCTCATATATATATATATATATATATACACACACACATATATATGCCTAACCCAAATTAGTAACAAGACGCAACACTACAGACATATATAAGTAGGATATAAGCCCTACATAGTAACGAATTAAATAGTTCTTAATTAAAATATATACCTTTTAAGTACAAAAGTGCAAATAACATAACAGTAGAAAAATATTTTTTGGCATTTGTCTGAATGAGTAGTAAAATGCAACACACACACACAAAAAAAGCATAATCACACCTTATGATAAGAAAGTGCAATAATTACATATACCAAGATATGAAACCTGTTTTGGTGGCCGCATGATCTCGGGAATTACGCTTGCAATAGACTAGACTGTCAAAGCTGGGGATATCAGGGTTCGAATCCCCGTCGGGTCTACTGAGGCAGGGTGTCTTACCATCCGGCAAAACTGGAATTGGCCAGGAATTAGAAGTGGTCGCACGCAAACCCGGGTAGATTATGTCTAAAATTCTTCCTTCCTCATCCCTACACCATTCGAGTAATGATCATAAATAAGTAAATAATATGATTAATACTTGAACAGGTGGTAAGACGCGGTGTTTGAAAAAAAATTAATCCTGGCATAAACAAAAGTGTATTCAGAGTCAGTTTTGCCTTTCCTTTCCTCACTCCCAAAATAGGTTTTTTATAGACCTGTACACTGTAGAGCCTGTTCGTGATAGGTTTTTACCTGGATGACAGTTCAAAAATCATATGTTTAGGTTTTGGGTTGCCAACACTTGTAGAAGATCACTGTTTTGTTGTAAATGTTAAGTTTTTTAATTATCTGTTATATTTTACATTAAAAATAATGTAAACTTAAGTTTTCTCTTACTATATCATTCCTTTTAATAATCCATTTTTATCCAACTCGAAACAATATTTTAAACATTATTAAAAGTTCTTATTCTTCATTTTAGAATGTTATCTATGATGTGTAATATAGTGCATACATACATACATACATACATACATACATACCTTTTAATACAGGCATCGTATTTGCTTGGAAAAGAGAGAATACTTGTCATTTTTTTATATACATAATAAATTATTTTATGATTATTTTATCGTATTTCAAAATATTTAACAGAATAAAATATTGCTATCCATTGCGTGGGTGCATTGTTGTAAAGAAATTGTTTCCGTCACACGTACAACCACGTGGTTTAAATTCGTCGGTCACTATTTTGAAGCTATTTTTGTTAGACCTTTTGTGAAAGTTCTGTGAATAATAATTTTTTAAGTGGTATTAAACGATAAATAAGCTTTGTGCCGAACCTGAAATAACTATATAAGTAAAATTGGCCTAAATTACTGTGGTTAACTATCACATTCATATATATGTCCATCTGTTTTCATTACAGTTATCCAAAGTGATTGGCGAAGGGATATATTAGGGATTATTTCTATTAACTTTTTGAGCTGTCATCCAAGTAAACTAAAGCCGTGAATAAATTATACATTATCAGTATTAGTATTACTTCTACTACTACTACTATTACTACTATTACTACTACTATTACTACTACTATTACTACTACTATTACTACTACTATTACTACTATTACTACTACTATTACTACTACTATTACTACTACTATTACTACTATTACTACTACTATTACTACTATTACTACTACTACTACTATTACTACTATTATTACTACTACTATTACTATTACTATTATTACTACTACTATTACTACTACTATTACTAATACTACTACTACTACTACTACCACCACCACGACTACTTACGACCAAAGTTTCCGTGCTGTTGGCCAATGTTTGCTATAATATGAAACTTCTGCTGGCAGTCACCTCCTCTCCTATCGTGGATAGTGTATACCTATGTATGTATTGATCAACAGTTTAGGAGATTTTGCAAACAAAAATGTAGATTTGTTTGATAGCTACATAACACTAGAAAAACAATGGTGACAAGAAATGTTGTTATGTGTTAGTGTGTGGACAACAAAGATAAGTTACACATTCAGGTTATACACCTATGTACTAATTACACTAATATGTTAGGGATTAGGAAGGTTGAATTTAGAAGAAGTGTACCCACATTTACATGGAGAAAGAAGGTGAATCTCTTTAGAAAAAAATTAGCCACTCTAGTTTACTAAAAGACCACTGAAGCGATTGGCGATATATTTGACAAATTGAAGTTAGTTTATTAGTTTTGGATGCTGTAAATTTCATACAAATATGTTTATTTTTAATATTTTAATTCAATTATACCAAACTGGAATATCACATTTACCAAGAACGTTGGTTAGGCTAGGGATGGAAAATTATTTTGGCTTAGAGGCAATTTTACTATTATATGTAAGCTTTACAATCCACAAACTTTTATTTGTTTGTAAAACTGTGAATTTGTTTATCAATACTATAACTAAATGTCAGGGTCAATATGAGGGTAATCATTTAAATTGTCAATAAATATTATGGGTCTAGCTTATTGATTAGTTTCAGAAATGGATGAGCATGGCCAAGAATTTGATTACATTTGGGAAAAAAAAGGTTCATTTTAGTTGTTTTGTTTCCACTTGCTCAATTATGATATGGCATTAGGAACTTGAAAGTTCATTGCTGCGCTAATAAAAGTAAGTTAACTTTCCCTATCTTGAGCTAGTTCTAGCCAGTCCCCCTCATTACACCCTATCCCTATCTTGAGCTAGTTCTAGCCAGTCCACCTCATTACATCCTATCCCTATCTTGAGCTAGTTCTAGCCAGTCCCCCTCATTACACCCTATCCCTATCTTGAGCTAGTTCTAGCCAGTCCCCCTCATTACACCCTATCCCTATCTTGAGCTAGTTCTAGCC
>CABFWO010003565.1:0-72142 GCA_902155825.1 Timema genevievae
GTCGAGAGAGCTTAGGAGCTGCTCTTCACCTACCCATCACTAAACATAAACTGTCTTATCTCCGTTTACAACATAGTCAGGGAGCCTACCTGATGCTGGGATTTTGACGTGGATGAGAGAGCTATAGCTTTGGTTTACACCTACTTCAGTTTAATGTTTCAGTCAGGTTAGTATACAAGCTACTCTTTTTGTTTTGAGAGAAATATACTTAAAATCAATCATATAAAAAACCGTAGTTTGTATAGTGTTCAGTGTGGATCATATAACTCCCCTCTCTCCCCCATAAAAACATTTCTTAAATTTAGGCCAAGCTCTAATTCGATAATTTACCTATTCTTACTTTTCATGATATCGAATATGAATGTACTTGATTGATTAAGTTATATTAAGAACAAGTCGACCTTAGTCTTGAGGTAAAGTGCTCGCCTCAGGACCTGCTGCTCGTGTGTTCAAACCCATTCGAGGTCGATGGATATTTCTTAAACGATAAAAATCCGTTGCACAACTTAGAAGTAAAGCCGTCGTCGGTCTTATGTCGATTGTGGCATGTAAAAATTCCTGGAAGTTATGTTAAAATATATTTCCCGGCAATATTGGTGTGCCCTTTTGCTTTCACTCGTAGAAACTCTCATGTTCTCGGCTCAGAAAGTGCATAATAAATACTTTAAATACATACAGGGCCTATTCTTTTAAATTCTACGTATCCCCTTAAGTTGTCTTAAGTGCAACCCATGTTGACTACCATTGCTAACAAAATAAAACGTGAGATAAGGTACATATTCTTACACTTTTCTTGACAGTAAATATTTTCGGCCAAAATAAATAAAATATATTTTAGATAGATTCATTTTTGGTTTAATTTTCTACTCATAATGCTACACAGGTTTTTTTATATTTGTAATGAGCATAGTAACATTTGAACAGAGACTTATTCAACCAAGGTCTTAGTTAAATTCCACAATGCCCATGACAGTTATTCAATAATTATTGATATTATTATATGTAGAATTTTAATCTGCGCTTATCTATTGAGGCAATATTTTATCTATTTAGGCCAAAGTTTTTGTTATAAAAAACTGTAAAGTAAGAGTGAGGGTACGTGAGAAAAGGGCAGTGTAATTGAAGTGTTTCTGTCAAAATATTATTTTGGCTAAAATAAATAAAATATTTCTCCAGTAGAAGCATACAGTTCATTTTCTTCACATTCTCGGCATGATGGTATCAACAGTTGTTGAATATCTGTCATGAGGATAGCGGCATGAGATGAGAAACTTTTTAAATGAAGAGAAAAAAATGTCAGTAAATTCCAGGACACCCTTGTTAGATATTCATCAACTGTTGATATCACCATGGGAAGAAAACTAAACACGATATTTCTACTTGCTAAAAAAAGGTTTTGCTAAAACTAAACCTACAAAATCACTCGCGTCTCCTACACTCTCACCTTAACTTGAGTCCACTTCCCCCTCAACTTAATTTTGAGGTAGTGATAGCTTATCCATGTCTTAAACATACCCACTCTTGTCCATACAGTAATAATACCCACTATCTCCCCATTGTTTCGACAACCCAAACACATTCACACACGGCATATACCTGTTTGGTAAGAAATATACCAATGAAATAGATTGTAACTACTACTTAGAACTAAATGATAAACCAACCATTGCTTACATAGATGAACATAGCTTGAGAATGAATCCAAATGGATGAGTATTATTTGGTAACTTTACTTATATATCATTATTTTAATGTTTACTTCTTATTGGTCTTATTCTTTGGTTTTATTCAATCAGCTCCCATTCAAATAATGATTAGTAAGTTGATAATATACCTACAAATAAACGAACATACAATCAACATCCTTCAACAACCTCACTTTGTGTTCAAACCAAATAATACACTTCAAGCTATCGTCAAGCTATCTCCCACCTTACACAATCGAAAAACTTAACACTTTTAACTTTAGACACAGCTATTGTTCGTACACTATAATTTTTACATTCTGTATCAAGACAGTGAAAGGTTAAGGCTGAAAACAAGAACTCACTGACTATTTTTCAACCTCCATTTCTCTCACTAGAGTAAGACTGAAATAAAATATTCTCAATTTAAAGGAAACTTTCCCAATTTTTAATGGTAATGACTTAAAAATATTGAATGATAAATCTTTACACTCGTTGAGCTGATTATTAATAAAAATTAAGGCTAGGTATTTATTAATATTTAAAACAATGAATTTTCAAATTGTTATTGATATGAAAATAAGCAGAACAAGATTTTATAATATATTTTATTAAATAAATGTATGTATAATAATCATAATCATTGTAAAAACAATAAAAATAATGTTCTGATTGTAAGTCCAAATCCTCCCTAACTTTACGTTGATTCAAACTGAACCTGTTGAATCCCTAAGAAATTGCTAGAGATTCATTTAGTTTATGTTATTTTGTAAGAGTGTGTCTGGAGCAGAATCAACTCAGCCTTTCGAGGACAAATGAGGAGCTACTTGAATTAAATACTAACGGCTCCGATCTATAAAACTTAGACCCCCCTCGGTGGCGTAGTTAGCTAACGAGCTAGTTTCATGTTGAGCTAGATTTCCAAAGTTCGAATCTTTCTCGAGTGAACTGAGGTGATTTTTCCTCAGTGGTTCCCACTCTCCCTCCACGCAAATGCGGGCTCATTTCATCAATATTCAACAATCCCAATTCCTAACCCATTAGCTTAATTAGTACTTAAGTGTATAACCCGAACAGGTAGTAAGACGCGGTGCTAACAGCTAGGTATTATTATTATTATTATTATTATTATCATTATCATTATAGAACTGAGATTAACGGCTGGATTGTTCACTGGGCTAACCAAATTACACCCTCTATCAGAAAATGTTTGCTCTATCTTCGCCACTCGGTCGTTATGGTTCAATTTCGGGCTGACGTCAGGGTGTTTTTATTTAGTATAAACAGTAATTTTGAATGTTTTTTACGCGCACGGGAGGGGGACACGAGTGCACTGACGTCAGTCTCGTATCATCAGATTTATTGGGGATAGAGACATTAAAGTTCTAACACCACCCTGATGTTCTTCATAAATGATTTCCTACCAAACTTACATGCAAGTGCGGTTACATTTCATCTAAATTATTCCTTCCCCATTCATACACCATTAATGTAAATATACGGATATTCCCGATGATAGTCGTAAGACGTAAAGCACGATGAAAACATATTTTAAGGACGTTGTTTACCTGTGACATCATGGCAAGACGAGATATGATTCTCTAAGTTAGTGAATTTACCTTTAATTCAGCGAGTTTTAAAGATATTACGTTGAAACAGAAACCATAAATTCTTAAATAATTATAAAAAATTAGTCTTACGCCATCTCAACATGTTTTTTTTATATTAAAGTCGTTTTTTCTGTAAACATTTTTTTAAAATCGTCAACAACTCAGGCTATTTGGTTCTAAATCCGTGAAAACAGCCTGTAGAAATCTTCCTGCCAGGCCGTAGGCTAAAAAAAAAGTCTTGGATAGTCTAGAATAGAAAATAATAATAATAATAAGTAATTTTGAAATGTAAGTCAATGCTGTCCAGACGTGAGTATAATGAGTGTGTATTTTGTCAAAGGAAGAGGGTAAGTGTTATCAGCAACTTAACAAGAGGCCACATAGGGTGAATTAATAATTTTCTTACCTCTCTATTTCGTAAAATGGCGTCTTAAGTGTGTTAGTGCTTGGAGTTCTTAGGTGTGTCAAGTCAAGATGCAACCCGCTTCACCAAATATCTTCAAAATCTCCAAGTGGTTAACGTCGTTATTGTTTTTACACACACATCTATATAATTTATGTGTGTATATACATATATTTATAATTTATGTAAATATATTATATATATACAGGGTGTACAACTACATTTGGTACCCACTTCAGTGGTGAACAGGAGACACAAAAACAATGAAAAAGGTTCATATAAACATGTGTTCCATTTGACCTTGTTTACGAGCTATAACCACGTGATCCCACTAAACTGTTTATATACCATACTCTGTATCTTTCAACCTGTTTACTAGGTATGTTCTGTGGGTTATTTCTGGTTATTCCAAACATCTGCTCTGACAAAACCCCTGCAGGTTTGCATTTAGGCTGGAGGTAGCCATTTTGAGCACTTCATATAATGTTAATCAGCTCCACATTACTGTAGTACAGACATGAATATAGCTTTGAAAAAAGGTCAA
This sequence comes from Timema genevievae, assembly GCA_902155825.1. NCBI lineage: Eukaryota > Metazoa > Arthropoda > Insecta > Phasmatodea > Timematidae > Timema > Timema genevievae. Next base: position 4,243 of record CABFWO010003565.1, read on the forward strand.
ATAGGATACATGTTTGTACTAACTTTTTTTAATGGTTCTTGTGTCCCCGGTCCACCATTGAAGTGTGTCCCACATGTTACGGTAAAGGTATATATATATATATATGTGTGTGTGTGTGTGTGTGAGTGTGTGTGTATGTGTGTGTGAAAAGCCCTTATTTGTATTAATTATATTGTATGATATAGATGTTTGATAAATCAGAATGGTGTAGAAAGGATCGTCCATATATTAAAGTTTAAAAAGTGACTAAAATTTGTTTATTAATTCATAGAACAAGTCATAGTATTTTAAGCTGCAACTATAAAGGCAAGTATTATTACCTTTAAATTAAATTTAATAAAATTCTAAAATAATATCAAAATTGACTGTCAAAAGTTTGTATTTTCTAAAAGGTCTTTTACTACCAGCACCCTATTTTAGCGTTGTATTATAAGACCATAATTTTCTCATTGCATTGATTTTTTTAGCGCCAAGTCTTAGTACCTGTTCAGGTTATACGCATATGTAGTAATTACACTAATTATCTAGGAATGAGTAAGGTTGAATTTGCGTGGAGTCTTATTGTTCTTATTACATCTTAATCAAACAAATACATTCATATTCGATATCATGAAAAGTAAGAATAGGTAAATTATCGAATTAGAGCTTAGCTTATATTTAAGAAATGTCTTTAATGAAGGGTTAAATGATCCACTCTGAACAAAATATAAACTACGGTTTTTTATATGATTAATTTTAAGTATATTACTCTCAACACAAAAAGAGTAGGGTGTATACTAACCTGACTGAAACATTAAACTGAAGTAGGTGTAAAACAAAGCCATAGATCTCTCACCCACGGCAGAATCCCAGCATCAGATATACTTCCTGACTACCTTGTAGACGGAGATAAGACTGTTTATGTTTAGTGATGGGTAGGTGAAGAGCAACCCCTTAGCTCTCTCGACCACGGCATAATCCCAGCATCAAGATGGATCCCTGACTACCTTGTAGACGGAGATAAGATTATTTATGTTGAGTGGTATCGGTGAGATGCTGAAACGAGAGAGCGTTGTGTCGTCAAGACTGGGCTTAGCTGCTGAGATTCAGGGCGGGGTAGGAGTGAATGCGCTTCAAGGAGGATCGGTGTACCCTTGCTCTCAACTCCCCTGACTCCTCGACAGTTGGTATTTAAGGCGGAGGAGTCCCTCTCGGTCGTTACACACTGCAACCTGTAGAGAGTACTGGCATATCCAGCAGCGCTAACAAACACTCTACACTTACAACCATGAAGGTCCTGGTGAGTACAACACGACTGTAACTGGAAGATAACTTTTTATTAATTTAAGTTGCTATAACTCACATCAGGGGACACGAGGTATAACTGTCGAGCTCATCTAGTATGGGTTGCCTGTAACGAGGAGATTGGGGTTCTAATCCCAGATGGGTGTAGCGAGGCTTGTGTTTTTAGTTTCTATCACATTGTTTCCAATTTGACCTCCACGCAAATGGAGATACATTTCTTCAAAGCTTCATCTTCCGTATCCCATTTCCAATAGCATAGTAAGTGTATGCGTGTAAACCAAACGCGATAGAACAAAAATTATGTATGGATCAAAATATACAAAATCCTATTACAATTTTCAAATTAATCTTTTACTTTCATTAATTTTTTTTAGAAATCAAACATGAGTATACAATACTTTAGGAAATGGAGAGATTTAAAAAAGTACAAATGGCCAAATACATTAAAGCCAAATCTTTCGGTTTGAGGTCAGTAGTTTTTTAAATATTTTAAACTTCAACATCACATATGGAAGTATACATATGGGCTCGCCCAGTGACAAAGTCGAAGATCATATTAGTTTCAGAGGCTATCCAATCCATCCCCTAAGATATCTGGGTTTGAATCCTGGTGTAATCTTAATTGAATCTTTGTTTGATGGCAAATAAAATGTGCAAGTGATATCAAGTTCAAAGAATGACCGACCTGTCGTCAAACCATGACCTTCATAGTAGGACGACCTTGTTTAGACACAGTTCAAACTAAACTTATGTTGGTAATATTTATATATGTCGCTATTTATCTGTTTCCAAAGATCTCCCGCTCTTTGTGTTTCACTGAAATAGGAAAAAGGATCATCTCTTGTTGTCTGGTCCAACTATTGTATTATTATTCTTGTTCTCTCAACAGATCGTCCTGAGCGCCGTCGTCGCGTTGTCCATGGCCCGACCCAGCGTCTTGGGTTTGCATGGATTGGGTGGTCTGGGCGTCTCCCCCCACCTGAGTGGACTTGGTGTATCTCCCTACTTGGGTGGTCTAGGTGGACTGGGTAGACACCCTACCTGGGTGGTCTAGGTGGACTGGGTAGACTGGGTGGACTGGGTGGACTGGGTGGACTGGGTGGACTGGGTGGACTGGGTCTCCCTCTCGCCAGCCCCATCTCCTTGTCCGTAGCATCGCCCCTCGTGGCCCCCAAGCCCGTCCAGGACACCCCTGAGGTCGCCCAGGCCAGAGCCGAGCATCTTGCCGCCGTGGAGAGGGCCGCTGCTGCCACTGCTGCCGCTGCCGCCGCCCCTGAGGTCCCCGCCTCCATTCCTCAGGTTCCCGCACCCCTCGTTGCCCCCCTGCCCGTCCAGGACACCCCCGAGGTCGCCCAAGCTAGAGCCGAACACTTGGCCGCCGTGGAGATAGCCGCTGCCGCCGCCGCTGCCGCCCCCGAGCATCCCTCCTCCGTGCTCCTTCCTGGACTCGGTGGTATCCACGGAGGTCTCGCTTACTCCTCCTTGGGGTCAGTCTCCCTGGGTCACCTTGGGGCCCCCATCTGGGCCAGGAACAACATCTGGTAAGCTCCGTGACGTCATCACTGCACCTGTGTTCATCGGACAAAGGGACGTCGGGAGGTCTTCCTCGTGGCCTTGTTGACGTCGCGGCTGCTTTGACGACATTTGATCTAGTTCAGGGGACGAATGCTCAAAACAATGTTGATGATGGAGATTCATTTTTTTTCCCGACATAATCTTCCCTCATTGGTGATAAATATTTGTATATGTGTGGTCAAGTGTTTCGTGTGTGAGAATATAATATAATATTGTTTTCGAAATAATTATGATGTATTATTTAATTTGTTGTACAGCATCGTCAAATGAATAAAACCTTTATTTTTGCAATCAAACATATATTTGTTATTTTAAACCATATTTATGTATCTTATCCATTCTTTTCCTTTGTTAATCTACAAATGTGAATTTCTAATGAAATTCTAATCCGATTACTTTTCTTATTGTTATGAAAAATAAATGGTACAGAACTCCGCTCGGACTTTCTCGCTCAAATGTTTAAAAATGGAGAATATTATTCAAAACTCGTAATATATTTGAAAAGAAATAATACACACTAGCAAACCTAAGCATAAATTGCACTATACATACGTAAACATTTTTTGATTCCTGGTTTTAAATTTCATAATTTAATTTTTAAAGAATTAATGTCTTCATTTCTATGTTCGTACCAATAAAAAAATATCAATATTGGGTTCACAAGCGTAAACACTTCGTATATAAATTTAGACTTCCGGTTAAAATTTTAACATTTAATTAGGTGTTACACATATGCAGGTTATCATATTGCTATTAAATTCCTCATTTATGAATTTTGACCAATAAAAAATGTAAATAATAACTATTGAGTCTAAAATAAAGGAGATATATCATTGTTGTACAAACATTTCTCCTAAGAGGTTAAAGGAAAAATAACACAAGCTTTTTGAGAGACTTACTTATTTTTAATTACTCTATGGCATTTGAGAATTATTGCGTTATAACATAAGTAGTATTTCTGTACAACTAAAGCTCACAAAATTATATTAATATATTTCTCTTTTCACCCTTTATTAAACTACTCTTAATTTTAGGCAGTACACTCGACCGGGATTTGATTCCCGATCTCCCTGTCCTTGGCAGTGTTCCACATGCTATAGAAAACTGTATCATACCTTATTTAGATGTTCCCCGTTACTGAGTGATCCAAGGCGCAGAAGTTTTAGTCTTGATTGGCTCATTACCCCTCTCCCGCTACCCCTAAATATGTGTTGAAAAACTTACAGAATGATAGTTTCGTTTTTTTACCCCTCTTTCCGAACTTATTCACGCCGATGGTGTAGGGATGGTGAAGGTCGAATTTGAAGAAAAAGTATCCGAATCTAAGTGAGGGGAAATTGGGAAGTGATTTAGGGTAAAACCACCGTTAGTAGACCCAACCAGGAATGGAATCTTAAAATCTCCGTCACCTTCAAACTAAACAATCTTGACGTTTGGTCCGTGTGCCGACAGATGAGAGTCGGGAGGTAAGGAACTTTTTCTTTTGCCCTAAATACTTTCTCTAGTTCTCGTTCTATTATATTTCAAATACCCTCCTTGGTGGCGTGGTTGGATAATGCGCTAGTTTCGTGCTAAGCTAGAGTGCCAAGGACGGGGAGACCATGGTTTGAATCTCAGTCGGTTTCTCCTAAATGGTTTTCCACTCTCCCTCTACACAAATATGGGTTCACTTCCTCTATATTCAACCCTCCCAATTACTAACCCATTATCGGAATTAGTACTTAAGTGTATAATCCGAACGGGTAGTAAGACACGGTGTTATAATTTAATTTTGTTTTTATTTTATATTTAAAATCCTTTTTTCCTTACTTTTCTATTTTTTCTCGCTCTTCATTTTTCTTATATTCCCCATAACTTTTGTCACTACTCGCTCCAGATTCCTATAGATCTAGAAGTTTAAGGTGGTAGTGTAGAGAACGCGAGTTAAGGACAGTCTTTTTGCAGTTTTGTTATCATAATATTTTTTTGTTTAAAATAAATCAAATAATGTTCTAGTACAAACATTTAATAATTTAATTTTCTTAACATGGTGATATCAACAGTTGTTGAATATTTGTCAAGGGTGTCTTGAAATTTAATAAAAACTTTTTCCCTTCATTTGAAAAGTTTGTCATCTAATGTCACTATGCTCTTTACAGATATTCAAAATCTGTTAATATATATTATATAAAAACCTAAAACTGGATGGTTAATATAATACAGGTATAATAGGCACCATTTTACACCTGTCGTCCAAGACTTAGTTATTACTGTGCTTTCATGTAATTTTGTTTATCTGACACACGTTAAAGACAGCCTTAAATAATAGTACATCGCTCGTTAATCCCATAATCACCGTCAACACACAAACTAACTAGTCATAATAATTGCAACTTGCGCTTAGTTGTTTACACGTCATTATTTAAATGTAGAACACAAAATGTCCCAATTCGTCCTCGAAATGATCAACTATCGAGAAGTATAATATTCCTTTGATTGAGGGTTAATAATAATTTACAAGAAATGGCTGCAAGAAGCGGTATTAAATAAATGCCATGGTCAATATATATATTTCATTGGATGCTCTGTGGACTTTGACAAGTATCCAATCACAGTGTTTTACAACCAACCACGTTTCAAGCACTCCGGGGCTCGATGAAGGATCAAGGAAGCAGTGTAATGGATTAAATTATAGTTTTGTGTTTCTTGGTCCCAAGGTTTTGGTTGTTCTTTTGGGTATCGGTTTAAATACTGTTATTTTTACTTACCCGGGATTCTTCGGAGAAAGAAAGTATTGAAAGTATTGCGATCGTAAGAAAAAAATCAATCCGAGATTTTGATGGATGTCGACATTTCGTAACACCCTGAGTCCCAAAAAGTTGTTTTTTGCAATCCCGTCCGTCTGTATCTTGGCCGCGGCTAAACCATCTTACCGATCAGACCAAAATTTGGTATCTAGGGTTTTCATAAGGTTCCTCAGAAGATATTTGTGATTATTTATCTAGCCTTAAGTTAAGGGTGGGGAGTTTAGTGAAGTTCAAAAAGAGAAAAATTTAATTTTATCAAAATAGGCTGTAACGATTTTGGTTAAAATTAGTGTCTAGCATTTTTTTTAAATGGCGCAACTCATTATCCCATAAAATTTACTTTGAGGGGATTTTACATAGGTGGAAATTTCCAATTTGTATCACAATTTACCACTCTTTAAGATACGAAATAGCTATTTCAAAGCTGTGGAATTATTAAAAATAAACTATTATTTGAAAGAATATTTTATAAAATCAATATTTTCCTAATGTTAGGTAAATATATATTTATTTTAAATAGAGATTTGGAAAATGAGTAGTTTATAATGCATGGAACAAAATATATGTTTCTACAAAATTGTCTATTATATTTTCATGTTCTTTGGTGAAATGCAATGTTCTTTATTTTTCCATTATGTTTCTATAACAAGGTATATTATTTCGTTTCATAGAGCTTACGAGTTTTGAGTATAGTTTTAGATAAAGGAGTAAGAAAGTCGGGGAGGTGCACAGAATCATGTAAACACGTCCTACTGATCATCCGGGATATCCGGATAATCACACTTAAAGATTAATAAATAGGAAGGTCGAATGTTGGATGAAATGTAACCAACCACCTTCGTGTGGAGCGAAAGTGGGATACAATTTAAGGTAAAAAAAATCCTCAGTACACGGGATTAAAGCATCCAACCTGCCTTCACTACCAAGAAAGACTAAATAAGGTATACGCCTTAGAAAATGTCCTCACCAGTGCAGATATGTTTTCTCTTGATTCAATATTAAAAATAAAACAGTAAAATATCAAAAACGAGCTATTTTCTTCATATAATTATATTATTATTATTATTATTATTACTAGCACCGCATCTTACTACCCGTTCGGGTTATGCGCACTTACGCTAATGTGTAATGGTAGGGTGATTGTGAGATGAAATGGAGGACCTACAGTTTAACGTGGGATCCGAACCACGGTGGAGGCCTGGCATTCCACACATTCACAAGTTGTGATTAATACACGTCTTGTCAGAGGTGAAGGAAGGGTTTGGCAATCAGGTAAATCTGTGCCGGGACCAAGTATTGAACTCCAGACCCCCAGCACAGAAGTCTGACACTTTACCCTTAGACCACCAGGTCACCGGTCGTATTATCTTAAATTATTTATAAATATGGAGTTAGGTACCACCAAATTTTCATAGAGAGGTCTTTGACAGATATAAAATCTACTATATCTATTTTCACGTATTCATACGGTAAACCAGGTGATCTCAGCAATATATATTAAATAACACTAATGAAATTGTAGAATGCTATCAAATTTTGGGGTGTTGACCTCGGTGGTCTTGGGGTAAAGGGCTCTCCTCAGACCCGATGTTCATGGGTTCATACCCAGTTGGGGTCAACGGATTTTTACTGAGCGATAAAAAATACGTAGCACAACTTCTTTCGGAGGGAAAGTAAAGACGTTGGTCCCATGCCGATTGTGACATGAAAACTAATCCTGGAATTTATGTGAAAATATCTTTTCCAGCAAAATTGGTAAGCCCTTTAACTCTCGCTTATAGAAATTCTCGTGTGATATAGTAAGTCGGTTCATAAATTGCAGATTAAATACTTCAAATAAAAAATATCAATTTTGGGCCGCAAATAAATTTTTGTATTTTCTAAAAGTTTCTTCCAACCAGAATTATAAATATATAAATAGAATATATACTACCTACCATATTAACTTGTGTAACCTTCAAATACTTTTAAACAAATGACATATAACGGTAATATCAATATATTCTTAATTTCTAAAGAGTTACTGAAGCGTGGTAGAATCTGATCTCCTGAACCGGAGTCGCCATATATTATTAAAGTCAGTCTATTTTGTCTGTTATTTTTCTTAGAACGCAACCTTGATGTATGTCCTGTAGCATTTTAACTTATTATTATAGTTTGAAGAAATCGTGATAAAGTAAATTCACTTTACAGTAAAAAAAAATCAAGTCTAGTTAAAAGCTTGTGATAGTAGCTTCGGAAGTAATATTAATATTAAACTAACAAGGCCGGCTTTAGGGTTTATGGAACCCTGTGCGAAAATCAAAACAGATGACCCAAACTTATTTCCACCCTCCCCCGGAAAAAAAAGGAACAAAAGCTTAAAATTTACTAAACGGTGGTTTTTTTTTCTAAAGATTAAAAAGAAAGAAGATTATTTAAGACTTTGTTTTTTAATTATCTTTTAATTTTTAGAATTGTAAAAGAAATATTCTTTTTTAAATGGGATAAATCATATATTTACATACATGATATAACTATAAGTATTTATAGCTTTCAAAATCGATAAAACACTTCAATAATAATAGCTGCAGAAATCCACGTTGGTAGGACGTGGACTAATTGTTTTTTTTAGCAACGCGTCTTACTACCCGTATGGGCTATGCACTTATGTATTAATTACGCTAATGATTTTAGGGATTAGAGAGTCTATATTTATAGGAAGTGTAACAGTACTAGCGTGGAGAGAGAGTGGAAAACCATTTTGAGAAAAACCACATTCAGTACACTCGACCGAGATTCGAACCTCGATCTCCCCGTCATCGGCAGTTTAGTCTACCACGAGAGTAGCGCCTTAGACCGTGCAGCCATCGAAATGGGTGTGGACTAATTAATGTCAAGTTCGTCGAGTATAATTAGCCTGTAACAAAGTTCAAATACTCTTCGGGGGTACGGATGTTTGGTTATTCCTCAATAGTTTACCACTCTATCATTCTCTATATATATATTATATTATATTATATATAATTTATATTTTTTAAAGTAATTAAATTCAGAATATATCATAATTATATAATATGTTAAAACAAATAAATCATATCCTTATTAATATTTAACTCTAATGTACTAGTAATACTACATGAACCCCCATATATATATATGGTATATATATATACACAAGACTATATATATATAAAACCTTGTAATATATATATATACAAGGTTAATCAGATGCCCAGGTAAAGAATTATATAGGTTGTAGGTGACAATACAAGTATTTCCACGTAATAAACTTGGGGTCAGCGACGCCAAATGATGGTGCTGAGGGATGTCAAATTTGGCGTTGTGTGCGCCTGGGGGTTAGGCAACTTATCAATCTTCCAATAGCACTGTACACATAATGCATGTCCGCCATTTCAAGGAACGTGCAATTTCTCTCCATGTTGATGGCTAACAGTGTAATACCGCTTTGCAACGCTGGCACCATCGTGTGTGTCAGGGTAGGGGAGCGTTGTGGATGACTGTGTTGGTTTGAGTGGCATGCCGCATGTGTTGCCTAGACCTTCAGGTGCATACAGCGCCAACTTTGAAATCTAGTAGCGCCACCATTTGGCGTCTTCGAACCCAAGTTCATAGCGTTGAAATAGTTGTCGTGTCATCCCCTACTCCATGTATATTATTTAACCTGAAGATCTGAATAAAACTGAATATATATTTATACAATTTATCTACCATGAAAATGTGGATACACTTTCTCAAATTTCATATTCTTTAGCTTCACCCTATCAGCATGATTAAATGCATTATTAAAGTGTTGTGAAAAAAAATGAAAAATGGCTAGTAACTTTTCTAGATGTCAAATAAGGTTCTTCATTTAAAAAAAATAATTTAATAGCAATGCTACAAATATAGCCTATATGTCATCAGTCAATGATCACAAGAACAAGACTATATAACTTTCTAAATGGCGGTTGAATATAAATAAGGGCGGCATGCCAGAACTCTCCATTTAACGAACGTGGATGTTCTACAGTAAGATTGGTGAACTGGCTGTCTAGGGGTAAGTTGTCGGACTTCTGTGCTGGGGCTCCGGGGTTCAATCCTCTGTCCCAGCATAGATTTATATGATTGCCAAACCCTTCCTTCACCTCTGACAAGGCGTGTATTAATCACAACTTCTGAATGTGTGGAATGCCAGGTCTCCACCGTGGTTCGGATCCCACGTTAAACTGTAGGTCCTCCATTTCATCTCACAATCACCCTAACATTTCACATTAGCGTAAGGTGCGTATAACCCGAACGGGTAGTAAGACGCGGTGATGATAATAATAATAATAATAATAATATTAATACAGGCTGATTATAATATAAAACGCTTTTTTGGTATTTGAAAAACCTACTGAGACCAAATTTCAAATTTTTATATGTGTGGTCAATGTTAACCTGAATGAGGGTATTAACAATCATTTTTTAAAGACTCGTTTAAAATAATGTATTCAAACACTACATCCTGCCTGGAATATAATTTATATATTGATGATTTTGGTTCAAGCATACCAAAATTTTGCCAAAACTGTCCATCACTATGAAAAAAGGATTACCCGCTTCGGTGGCCGCATGGTCTAAGGCGCTACTCTCGCAGTAGACTAGACTGCAGATGACGGGTAGCTCGAGATTCGAATTTCGGTCGGGTGTACTAATGGTGGTTTTTCCAAAAGGTTTTTTTCACTCTTTTTCCACACAAATGTGGGTACACTTGCTCTAAATATATCCTTCCTAATCCCTAAAACCCCCAGTGTAAATTAGTATATAAGCCTATAACCTGAACGGGTCTTAAGAGGCGGTGCTAAAACAAAATTTCATAGTGAATTTTGACACCTAAACGATAGTACAAATAATTTGAGTTACACCTACTTATAAGCTTGATCAAACTTGGTATATAGAGGAATAATAATATAATTTTTTTTAATAATATTTTCAAATTAGTCTAAAGTAGGCCCAAACTATGCAATGTACTGCAATTGTCATATATGTGCATTACCTAATTAAATTAAACATTTATAATTAAAAAAGGTTTAAAAACATTTTATAACTCACTATATCACAGAAAGCACTATATTTTTAAACAGCAATGAGCTGCATCATGTCGCTAAGCCGTTTAATGAGTGAGGCAGCTGTCGGACACTAAGGATATAGTCACAACTTAAACCCGTCGTATGGGCGAGGCAGCTGTCGGACACTAAGGATATAGTCACAACTTAAACCCGTCGTATGGGCGAGGCAGCTGTCGGACGCTAAGGATATAGTCACAACTTAAACCCGTCGTATGGGCGAGGCAGCTGTCGGACACTACGGATAGTCACAACTTAGACCCGTCGTTTGGGCGAGGCAGCTGTCGGACACTAAGGATATAGTCACAACTTAAACCCGTCGTATGGGCGAGGCAGCTGTCGGACACTACGGATAGTCACAACTTAGACCCGTCGTATGGGTGAAGCAGCTGTCAGACACTACGGATAGTCACAACTTAAACCCGTCGTATGGGCGAGGCAGCTGTCGGATACTACGGATATAGTCACAACTTAAACCCGTCGTGTGGGCGAGGCAGCTGTCAGACACTACGGGTATAGTCACAACTTAAACCCGTCGTATGGGCGAGGCAGCTGTCAGACACTACGGGTATAGTCATAATTTAAAACCATCCTATGAGCGAAGCGTCGTATTAGTGAAGCGTCGGAAAGCGTATCGTCACAAAACAGCGAATGCCTGTGTAAATATATATTTCAAATTCCAAGCATGCTCAAAATTTTAAAATTTATTATTTATATTTATCGAATAAAAATTTAGCATAAAGATTAAACTATACTTCAAATTGTACTATACATGCCACCACAAATAGTACTTTACTATTACTACCCTACTGACCTGAATTTTTTAAATAAATTGTTGAACCCATTGGAAGTTCAAAATATTGCCAAAAAATTGAATAAAAACTATTTTGAACCAATTATCTTCCCACATATTTAAGCAAAATTATCTTACACTATCATAATAACTGCCTCTGACTTAACCAGATACAATCAAGTTAATCTATTTTAATAATAGCTGGTCGATGATAAAACAAAAATCAAACTGATATTTAAAAACAACGTTTTAGTGAGAAAAAGTTTCCATGGGGCGTTTCTCATAACTCCTTCTTTCCATAAATGTGGCCGAGTAACTAATGCCGTAGTAAAGACTTACTGTTACATAAATTTATTCTAGATAAGGATATAAGGATAATAAAAGGATATAATAATCAATTTTAAATGTAGAACAAATTTATTAGCACTTATAATAAAAGACATTTTCACAAAAAATGTCAATCGTATTAGTACACATGAGATTAAATATCCTAAAACGGTAACTGTTTAAACAAGAATGGGTTCGTTTATTAAAATCAGGGCACATATCCATGTTATCCCGAGGGATTGTTTGTAAGTATGCTAACAGCTCTGGCACTGCCTCCAGTAACACTTGCCCAGCTAATTAACATGGATCGAGTCCAAGACAGGTCGCTAAGATTGATTTTTTTAGACAGATTTTTAGGTCGTTTACGACTCGACCTCTGACTTACACACAACATTTTTTGACATTGAATCTCATATAAAAGTCCTGAAGAAGAGGATGACGCTGGAGTATCTACATTAACATATATTGTAGATGCTTAAGCTAATTTTCAAAATATATTACCAATCGAAGGAAAATAGAAGCAGACGCTTCACCGATAGGGTGGTCAGCGATCTAAGAAGAACACATAAATAACAGAACAGGATTTAGTTTGAAGAGGGACATCATGAAGGGAGGGAAGAGCTTCAAGCGACGGGGAAGTTGGTTCCGTGGGCGCGGAAACCGAGGGCGTCAGCGTGGTACTTGACGCTCTGGACGATGCCGTTACCGTCGACGTAAGAGTAAGCGCCATGGGTGGTTCCGTCGACAGCGCGGCTCTCGTGCTTGACGGAGTTGCCGTCAGCGTAACCGTAGCTGTACTGTCCGAGCTCGTCCTGAGCCTGGTACTGGCTGGAGCCAACGGCAGCCACGGGGGCGGCGTAGGCGGCGATAGCGGGGGCGGCGTGAGCTACGGCAACGGGGCCGGCGGCGTAGGTAGCGACAGCGGGGGCGGCCAGAGGAGCAGCAGCAACGGTGTTGTAGGCGAAGCTACGGGCGGGGCCGTGGGTGGCATAAGCAGAGATGCCGGGGGCGGCGTAAGCGGAAATAGTGGGGGTGGCCAGGGGAGCGGCGGCAACGACGGCGGGGCCATGGGCGGCGTAGGAGGAGATGACGGGGCCGGCGACGGCCAGAGGAGAAGCGTGAGCGGAGACAGTGGAGTAACCGAAGCTACGGGCGGGTCCAGCCACGAGAGCGGGGGCGGCGAGGGCGGCAGCACCTCCGTGGAGGTAGCCGGGACTGCGCTTCTTGCGGCCCAGAAGGTTAGCCTTAGCCTCGACGTGAGCGTTGTAGTGGTTGATCTTAGCGGCGATCACCTCGGGGGTGTCTCCAACGGGCAGAGGGGCTCCAGCGGCGATAGCGACGGGGTCCACAAGGCTGGGGGTGATCACGGGGGCGGCGAGGCCGGCGGAGTGGACGGCCACGGCTGGTACGGCGTGCACGGGGGCGGGAGCGGGAGCGGAAGGCCCCACGGGCAGGTTGGTGGCGGCCACACGGAAACCGTTGATGGGGTCAGACACGTAGCTGGCGCTCTGGACGAGTCCATGGGCGTCAATGTAGGAATACCCACCTCGGGTGACGCCGTCCAGGGTTCTAGTCTCCTGCTTGGCAGAGGGACCGCCGGAGTACCCGTAGCTGTACTGTCCCAGCTCGTCCTGAGCGTGGTACTGGGTGGACACGGAGGCGGCGTGGGGCACTGCGGCGGCTAAGGGGGCAGCGGCATAGGGGGTGGCACCATAGATACCGGCGCCATGGATACCAGCGGCATAGGGGCCAGCGTATGAGGCGGCCAGAGGGGAGCCCAGATACCCGGGTGTGGCGGCGGCCAGGGCCAGCACGCAAGAGAAGACGATCTGTTGACAACAGTATACAGAATGTCAGAGGGTACACATGATAAGTCATACGTGTCTTTAATATGACAAGTAAAAAGTTTTTAAAATTCTGATTGGGAAAAACATTATTAAAATTTCAAAATATTACATTTGATTTGAAAAAGTAAATATTCTAAGGTATACGATTTGAAAATGAATGTTTAAACATACATTCATTTTTTACCAATTTTTTAAAAATTTTGAGTTTCAAGGATATCGAAAATGAAAAGAGACAAAATACTATAGTTTAGCAATGTTCATGTCATTTAAATCATAAATACTTCGAGTAAGCCTTTAACATTCCTAGAGTTTGGAAACTGGTGTAATTTTAACGTAAATTAATAATTAGCTCAATCTAATTTTAGAACTTTTAGAGTATTTTTTTACCATGTGTCACACAAGTTTCAATCAATGGTGTTACTAATTATACAATCAGTTAAAACTATATAATGATTTCAATGCCTTGAAAATAGACTAAGAAACTACGATGATTTTTAATTAGTCATCAATATATCAAGTAATGTGTGTGTAGCTAGATAGTGAATACAAAAGAAAAGGATTAACTGACGTATTATATCTTAAAGTTTAGTTATAATTTTTAAAATCTTATATTCATCTAATTTATTTTAAATAAAACAAATATGTACATTTAACCCAAAAATGTGCCAAAATAAAAAGGGTGGGATGGTCAGTCATAAGGTACACATATTCGGTTACAAGTTGACTAATTAAAAACACTACCTTTACAATGCTTGCTCATGAATGTAATTTTTTACTAATGAAACTTAATCAGATCATTGAATTCCTGCGGAATAAATTTGCATGTGTAAGACATAACTATTAAACATAATTATTTGTGAAGTTTATATTGTTACTAATTGATCACATCTTATCTTTGTACATTTGTATATAGTATAATTCAATAAAGATCACAAAAATTAATAATAGTAAAAAATAATATGGCGTTGATATAAAGACTCTTGTTAAATTATTAGTTGAATATGTAACTAGCTCAAATCCCGGTTGAGAAATGTTATCTTGTGAAATCAAAATAGGTGTGAATAATTAATTTTATAAAAGTATAAAGTATTTGAGTATAAAATATGGTAATTAATATTTATCTATACCAATAGACCTCTTTTTTTAAGTAGGCCCAACTAATGACGTAGTTTCGATGTGTTGTTCATTTGCTTGACGTCTAATGTATTTAATGTACTTTAACAAAAAATTTAAAAAGTCCCTGAAACATTTAAAGAAAGAATGGTGTTTTGAAAACTATTTAATTTTACATTATATTTATTTGAATAAACGTTATTTATAATTTATCACATTATTTACGTGGTTTATCTTAGTAAAACTTTTTCGAATTGAGATTATTTGAAGTAATAAATCCAATCGAAAAAATTATCGGTGATTTGGTTCTTTTTAATGACGCTGTTGGTGTTCGAACGTGGTAACTAAACCAAACTCACCAGGCTCTTCATGATGTGTTTTTTTTAACTGCTGGAGGATCAGTTGTCGGAGCGACTGTGCCTTTCTGAGAACCACACCGATCCTTTTATAATCAACCACGGTCAATCAAATCTCCTTGCTGTGTTCCTCCTTTCCAATAGCTCCCGTTGAATGAGTGATCGGCCTTGGGTGCCCGAGGGTCCCAGGGTGGCATAGTCCCACCCCCTAGCGTGTGCCTGCTTACTTGACGCATGTTACCTCCATTGCATGGGAGGTTAGAGTGGTCTAACTGCTCGCCGGCTAACTCGAGAGAAAAAAGGTCCGAGAGCTAAGATAGCGCATTAGAGGAACCGTGTGCAATGTTAATAGATTTATTTATCTGTTTCTATCTGGTAAATTAAGGTGGAATGTAAGGAACACAATTTAAGGACAGTTTTTTATATAGCAAACTTTTTTTTAATATTGTTCCAGTAGAAAAATTGAGTTCAATTTTCTTTACATGGTTGTATAAACAGTTGAATATCTGTCGAGGGTGTCCTGGAATTAAATTACAACTTTTTCTCTTCATTTCTAAAGTTTCTTATCTAATACCGCTACGATTATAGTTGTATACAACTTTTTGGAATATAAATTACCCACTTTTTACCCGATTCAGTGGCTGAATGGTCTAAGGCTTCACTCTCTTGTTAGAATGGCCTGTTAGGGATCGGGAGATCAGGGCTTGAATCTCGGTCTAGGTCTACTAAGGGTGAATTTTCCTTAAAATAGTTTCCCTTTCTTCTTCCACGCAAATGCGCTTAACTTACCTCTAAAATTCTTCCTTCCTCATCCCTACCCCATTAGAATACTTATCAAATATGCGTATAACCTGAACAGGTAGTTAGTTATATGCGACGATAAAATTTTTTCAAGGTTTCCCAACCTCCCTTCACGTGAATATGGGTATATTTCTTTTTAATTCTACCTTCCTCATCTCTAAGCAAATATTGTAAATATTCGGATAACCCAAATGGATAATAATGCACGTTCACAACAAAAAAAAAATATATATAATCCATTATATATAATTCGACCAGTCTTTTTTTTATTATTAAATAAAATAAATCAGTTTTAAAATGTTGATCGCAAAATTCTATGCTAAGTAATTTTGTATTGTGGTTTTAATTATTTATTAACTAAGATGAAGTTTCAATCTTAAATAAACTAAGTAAAGTTATGGCATTCAGTTAAACTTAAAAATAAAAATGTATAGATGATTAATCCTACGACTTATAGGATGGTTACTCATCTCTTGAAAGCGTTCCAATTCTCGTCGAGTCAAGGATGATCATGAAAAATACAGGTTCGTCTTCGGTTACATAACGAATTCAATGTCAATGTCAAGATGTTCCAGAATGTGATAGGCGAACTTTAAAACCCGTTTCGCGGCAGTGGTGGTTAGACGACTTTCGAATGGCGCTGTGCTGCAGTAGACCGGTGAAATAATAAGCTCTCGTACGTATTATCTTATTGGTCCAAAAATTATCGTCAACCTTAACCTCCCTTTCACCGGTGGTTCTTTCCCACCTTCTGTTGAGGTACACCCCTCCTCCCTTCACACACATACACCTCCCTCCCGCCTCCCACAAGAGTTTGAGCGCAGTAACAAGGGTTCCTAGCAGTATTGGAGACACTACACTGCGAGAGGGTTCATTGAACATTGACGAGGGGAGACAGTGCTACAAATCATTAGGTTGAGAGAAATGACATAGTGGATAGGGTACTTTAAACCTGAAGTGACTAGGGTGCTCAGCAATAATATTGTCAACTGAGCTAGTGTTTTTAAAAAAAATTTATTAGTATTCGCTGATCCAATAATTTTCTGGTGGTCTTGACAACTCTTGAAGTTGCATTAAAAAATAGTGATATATTTCTTATAAATATTTTCTGACCCAATAATTTGCTGATGGTTTTTCTAACAAACTTCTCAAAGTTGCATTTAAAACTAGTGATAGCTATCTATTTTATTAGTATTCGCTGGTCCAATAATGTTCTGGTGGTCTTGACAACTCTTGAAGTTGCATTAAAAAATAGTGATATATTTCTTATAAATATTTTCTGACCCAATAATTTGCTAATGGTTTTTCTAACAAACTTCTCAAAGTTGCTTTAAAAACTAGTGATAGCTATCTATTTTATTAGTATTCCCTGGTCCAATAATTTGCTGATGTTCTTGCCAACAAAACTCTGGAAGTTTCATTAAATGCAAGTGTTATCTATTTATTTTATTAGTATTCACTGGTCAAATAATTTACTGATGGTTTTTCCAACAAAGCTCGCAAAGCTGTGTTAAAATATAGTGTTCTCTATCTTATAAATATTCTCGAAACTAATTGTCGATGGGTTGAAAACTAATCTCTGGAATTGTATTAACATATTGTACTAATCATCTATTTTACAAATATGAATGTGCCCTTATTGCTGACGGAGTCTAGAGGTTTTATAAATGTTTGTAGTGCTACAGTTTTTACATAAGTTAAACATGATTATATTAAAGATTATTAACTTCGTCAACGTACACAAAGAGTTTAATGTTTTTCAGTTTTTAAAGCAAAACATATTTGGCCAAAATAAATCAAAAACTGCTCCAATAGAAAGATAAAGTTTAATTTTCTTCACGTGGTAATATCAACAGATGTTGAATGTCTGTCATGAGCATAGTAGCATTAGATGAGAAACTTTTTAAATAAAGAGAAAAAAAATGGGGTGTGGCTGTGTCATGGACACGGCCGTGTGTTGTACGTGAATACGTTTATGTAACGGGTTATATTTTTTAAATAAAATATTTTTATTTATGTATTTAGGATAAAAGCAAGGAAACAAATAATTATTGTGCTACAATATAACTTTACTAATGTTTTATATACAATCGATAGATTGACGACAGCTGACGATTAAAACTTAAACGAACATCGTAGCTTCTCCGAGTCAAAAGTTATACTAATTGCAAATCTCGATACGCAGCAAAATAACCTCAAAATGGCGGCGCTTCCCCCTCCACCGCGCGCGATGCGTCACTGTTCTCGCTTATCGTAATGAATTCTTTGATCCTTTAGCTATCCAGTGGTATAATTTAATTTTGGATGTAGAGGAAAGATTCGAAACTACAACACCAAACTGTATCCCCCGATTTTGTTATCATTAGGTTTTTTGGATTGCCCCCGTGTGGTAGCAAATTTAAAGACCTATTCACGTCAAAAGTTGTCATTAATACCAGGACACCCTTGAAAGATATTCAACAACTGTTGATATCACCATGTGAAGAAAATTAAACTCTTTGTTTCAACTAGAGAACTATTATTTTATTTTAACCAAAAAAGTTTCGATAAAAAAATCTGTCCCCTACACTCCCACCTTAATCACGGTGGACGAGAATTGTATGGCCCGGCCTATTCCGCTTCGATTACAAACTAGATTACGACCGTGCAGATTTTGAACCAAGTCTATAGGAATTGTGTGCCCATACCCAAGGCCCCATATCAGGTATTGGTTAAAAACCCATTGATTTAAATGTCCTTGGTTCATTTCTAGATAGAATCAACACAATAATATGTCCTCTATATTTATGGGTATTCAAGAAATATTTGAATAATGTTTATTAATTGTTTTTAACATTCCACCCGCTTAAGTGGATGATCGGTCTAAGGGGACGGCCAGACTGAGCGAGCGACTAAAATATAAAATAGAACACATTGGTTGTAATGAGAGGT
Source organism: Timema genevievae (assembly GCA_902155825.1). Classification (NCBI taxonomy): domain Eukaryota; kingdom Metazoa; phylum Arthropoda; class Insecta; order Phasmatodea; family Timematidae; genus Timema; species Timema genevievae. Next base: position 23,146 of record CABFWO010003565.1, read on the forward strand.
GGCCAGACTGGAGCGAGCGACTAAAGTATAAAATAGAACACATTGGTTGTAATGAGATGTGGCCAGACTGGAGCGAGCGACTAAAGTATAAAATAGAACACATTGGTTGTAATGAGATGTGGCCAGACTGGAGCGACTGAGCGCGCACGCTTGAAAGATAGAACCGGTTCTATTTTTTAAGCGTGCGCGCTCGACCCGGTACAATCTAGATTACAGGCGCTAGGCAATATTATTGTATGTTGGTTCATTGAGTGCTAGGAAAACTTCTCATTTTGACATTTTTACTAATATCAATAGGTTTATCACATTTGCTACTAACGGCCTAATTTAATTGGTAACATCATAAACCATACATATATATATATAAATAAAACTGATGTTAAAATACTTCAATATTATCAAAGTAGGCCTTTACAAATAAGAATCACCATTAGCGTGGAGCGAGGATGAGAAAACCACAGCAATAAATGACTTGTTAAAAAAAACCTCAGTTCACTCAGCCAAGATTCGGAGCCTCCTCGTCAACAACTAACGAGAGCTATCTGCTAATCACGCGCTCACCAGTCTGGCCACCCAGTCGCTTGCGTGCTCGCTCGCACGCTTGTCAGACTGGCCGAACCCTAAGGCATCACTCTCGTGTGAGACTTTTATACTGATTACGGGGAGATCGGGGTTCGAGACCCGGTCGGGATTGTGGGTGAGGGGGTCCTAAATGGTTTCCCACTCTCCTTCCACGCAAATGCAAGTGAACTGCCTTTAAAATTCTTCTTTTTTAAACACTACCCCATTAGCGTAGTTATCATTATATGCTTATAACCTGAACAGGTATAAGACACGGTGATAAAAAATATATATATATAGGTTCCCCATTGATGGTTGCGTGGTCTAACGAGTCACCCTCATGTTACACTGGATTACCAGTAGTGATGGAGATATAGGGGTTCGAATACCATTGGGATAGACTGAGATAGTTTTTGTTTCCTAACCAGTTTCCCACTCGCCTTCCATTTTAATTATAATACATTTACTTTGAAATTCTACCTTCCTCATCCTTACCACATAAGCGTAATTAATGAATGTATATAGCCCAAAGTGATACTAAGACGCAGTGATCAAAAAATTACTAATACAGGTCGATCTGGTTGCGTCCTTAGGGCGTGACTCTACCCGGATTCAATCCCTTGACCTCTAGAAGGGGACTCTTAAGTCATCGACACACCTCCTGTGAGCGACCTTGAGTTATGTGGTCTTAGCAGTGATTAAAATATCATATGTCCTGCCGGACACACCCACGTAAATTAAGGGGAGTCCCCTTATCGGTTATTCGCGCGCAATCACTAAATTTTTTTTATCACTGCGTCTTACTACCCACTTGGGTTGTACACATGTGTAATAATTACACTAATATGTTACAGATGAGGTTGATTTTAGAGAAAGTGTACTTGCATTTGTGTGGAGAGAAAGAGTGGAAAACCACTAACCAAACAAACACCCGACTTATTTTCGAAACCCATTATCCCCCATCATCGGCGGTCGAGTATATTGCGAGAGTGACACCTTAAACCACTTGACCACTAAAGCGAGTGTTATCAACGTTGACGGCAAAAAACAAAGTTTGTGTTTTCTAAATGCTCCTTCTTACAAGAATTATTCTACTACTTTGGGATCATCCATAATCCACGCAACCCCTTTTTTTTTACACTTTCTTTTTATCCTCCCTCACCCGACTCCGCGGTCGAATGGTCACTCTCACTAGTAGACTAGACTGCAGATGATGAGGATATCAGGGTTCGAATCCCGGTCGGGTGTACTGTGGCTTTTCCTAAATAGTTTTCCACTATCGCTTCACACTAACGCTGATACACTTCTTCTATGTTCAACCTTTCTCATTCCCAATTCATTAGCATAGGTAGTACATATGTGTATAACCCGAACGCGTAGTAAAAAGTGGTGCTAAAAAAAACTCCTCTTTTTATGTAACGCTAAATAGACATTTAGCCTGACTCCTCTCCCTCCAATCAGTGTAAAGCTGCGTCCAGACTAGCGAGCCGAGTCTCAACATTCCTGCGAGCCATATCTTGCTTCATAGAGTTACGTACTTCGGTGGATGACACGCCCAATGAACAGGAAAAAATTAAAACTGTCTGCCACGGCATAATTTATTCACACCTTGCAACAAAAAACCCAATACAGATAATGGTGACAAACTCAAATGTACTTGAGGCAAGCGGAATATAGTGAAAATAGTTTTCTCCACTAAATTAAATTTCACGAAATTAGTGGTCAATACGAAAAATTAACTCTAATATCACCACGTGATTAAGCATTTAATTATTTTGATTGGTCCAAAAGTGCAAACAAAAAAAAAGTTCACGTTTAAGAGAATCCATAAGTGTGCAGGAAAGACTCGCAATTACATGTATACGTTTCTTTACAACCGGTGACCCTTAAACCAGTCTGCAATACCTATTTAAGGTCTCTAAACAAAGTACATATAATTAATAAAGCCTATGATGATTAATCTTATGTGGTAGAAATAAGGAAGGAAGCATTTTAGAGATAGTCTACCCGCATTTACTTGGAAGGAGAGTGGGAAAACATATAAGAAAAACCACCCTCAATAGAACCGACGGGGGTTCGAGCCCAATCTTCCCGCCTTGAGCACGCCAGTCTAACGCGAGATTGGCGCGTTAGACCACTACGCCACTGAAGTGGGCTGGGACATATTTACCCACAAAACTACCTAGGGTGACAGTCTACTCTTTGTTTACCACTCTCTCTCCAGAGGCAGTTTAAAATTTAACTTAAGTGTGCAAAAAACTTTCTAAGAAAAAGTATTACCATCGTTGTACAGTTTACAACACGCGAGTAATCATATAACTGTAAATATTGTTTTTAATTTTAAAACTTTAAATTAATTTTTATTTATTTACCTCGGCCCATTATAAAACGAATTTGCAAATAATATTCAATATATTAATTAAAAAAATTAATTTCAAGCAAAATTTCAAGGTGTAGTAAAATGTACAACATGCAATTGCTCAGCTAATATTTCAAGCGCGTGTGACGGAAGGTTAATTGGAAATAAACAAAAATTTAAAGTTGCAAGTGGTTCGGCTCGAGGCTCGGTTCGCAGCGCAGCGGCGCGTGTCATCAGCTGTTTAGGTAATAGGGAGGTTAAATTTAGAGGAAGTGTACCCGTATTTTCGTGGAGGGAGAGTTGAAAATAATTCTGGAAAAACCACCCCCCAGTACATCCGACTGAGCTCTCCCTGTCATCGGCAGTCTAGTCTACCGCGAGAGTAGCGCGTTAGAGCATGCGGCTACCGAAGTGGGCTAGTAGGACGTTATCTATAAGTATGTATACTAACGGCGGAAACATCAACCATGATATTACTATTTAAACATTATAATTTAAGTATAAGATCTGTGTTACGTAACACTGTGATGTGACTACCCTCCCCCGCAAGTCCGTAGCCATGGGGGGTTTGGGAGTTCAAACCCCCCGAAATTTTTTGAACAAAAATATGGCTTTACTTATAGTTCAAACAATACCCAAATTAAGATACAAGTACAAATTAGGGGGCTGTGTTACCATAAAAAGCACTTCAGAGAGCTTCTAGAGGTGTTTAATATTTAGATTAGTCCTAGCCTTCAGCAGTTAGGGGGTTATGTTGCCATAAAAACACTTCTGAGAGCTTCTAGAACTGTTTATCATTTAGAATTATTTCTAGCTTCCACAATTGGGGTATGTACCCACTAAACACCCCCTGAAATTATTGGCTGGCTATGGCCTTGTCCCCATTTGTAGCACCAGGTAGACATTAAAGCGTACCCCTCCAACCCTCTCAAGAGCGTTACATGTTTCATGGATGATCCCAAAGTAGTAGAATAATTCTTGTACGAAGGAGCATTTGGAAAACACAAACATAATTTTTTGCCGTCAACATTGCTAACACCCACTTTAGTGGTCAAATAGTACAAGCTGTCACTCTCGCAGTGTACCTGACTGCCGATTACGGGGGATAAATGGGTTCGAAACTAAGTCGGGTGTAATGAGGGTGTTTTTATAATCAGTAATCTTCCACTCTCAATCCACGCAGATGATGATGCACTTATTCTAAAATCAACCTTTCTCATACCTAGCACATAAGTGCGAATTGGTACGTATGCGTGTAGTCCTAACGGGTAGTAAGACGCGCTGGGGGAGGGACTCTAAAGTTGTACCATCCCAAATAATACGCGAAATGAAAATATATTAAACTATCACGAAAACTTAACAAACCAACTCTTTATTAATATAATATTAATTTAAGAATCTTAAAATAAAAGTTCTTCAATTTTCAAAATAAATACATAAGAAAACGAAAGATAACAAACCAATAGACATTGATAAATTTTAGGAAGTCACAGTTCAATAGTCATTTCTTATAATAGTTTAATAATATACCTCAAAGGGCAATTAGACCCCAAGGAATGCGAAAATTACTGTTGTATAGTAGGTTTATGATACATCCCATCAAAATGAGATTTTTTGACTTAGGATTGATGGACCAGCGTCTTTATATTCTCCTTCAAACACTTTTTAAAAGAAAATCCTGAGATGAATTTTTGTTATCTACTTGTCTAGGTAATAAGCATTTATTATAATTACTCTAATGAGGTAGGCACGGTAAGGAAGCGTTTAAGATGTGATTTACCCACATTTGTGTGGAAGGAGAGTGGGAAAACATTCAGGAAAAACCACCCTCAGTAGACCTGACCGGAATTCGAACCCTGATCTTCCAGTCATCAGTATGCCAGTCCAAAACGAGATCGAAGCCTTACACAATTCGGTCCCTGAAGTGGGTTTTTAAATTAGGTGTTATCCGGCTGATGAAATGGGTTCTTAAGATAAAAATACCCCTTTGTAATTAAAAATGTACTGTAGGAACACTAAATTAATATTAACTTAGGTAACAAAGACCCGCTTCGGTGGATGAGTGTTCTAAGGCGTCACTCCTGTGCTAGACTGAACTATTGATTACAGGGAGATTGGGGTTCGAATCCCGATTGGGTCTACTGGAGTTGGTTTCCCTTATGTAGTTTTCCACTTTCATTTCACTCAAATGATGGTAGATAAACTCTAAAATGCTTCCTTCCTCATCCCTAACCCGTTAGAGTAATTATCATAATATATGCGTACACCCTGATTATGTAATAAAACGCGATGGTAAAAAAATAAATAAATAACCTAAAGTTAGAATTTTGTTTAAAGCAATAATTTGGATTTATTGGTAAACCACCCTATATTTTTTCAGCACCCTTATGGGATCGTCGCGGCACCAAAGGGTGTAATTCTACCCTCCTTGATAGTCGCTGGACTATAGCGTGTATCACACCCCATTAATATTTATAAGGAAATATATAGCTAATTGTATTATTTGCAATAGCTAAATTTTTTACCAAAATGTACTAATATATTTATGTTTTTTTAGTATGGAAATTATATTTTAGTACTGAAAATATAATTATCAGTTGCGTGACGTGTAGTGTTTGCAGGGTAAGTAGAGTTTGTCTACGCTGTAACTGTGATAAATTCTCATTCCTTAGTAGAACATTGATTGGTCGGTTATCAACATAAATACATTCCTACGTAAGGTATAGTATGATTTTGGTTGGAAGAACAGTAGAAGTTAGTTACTAAAGTAATGTTAATATATTCATACATAAAGTCATGTAATCTGCAGATGTCACTTTTGATATATATTATAAATACCTATCAAATAACACAAATAATATAAGAAAATGTTATCAATGTTGGCCGCAAAGAAATATGTTTTGATTTTCTCTACTGTTCTTCCAAGCAAAATTAGGGTATATGTAGAACACAACCTATGTGTGATTGGTCAAACGAGAACCAAGAGGTTATAGAATATTACAAGCTCTGCTTACCCTGGCAACATTCCACCACATGGCATTGATGATTATTATATATTTTTCTATTATTTAAAATTAACATGCAACATGACTTAAACGGGACATTAAGGTTTTTTTATAATTCAAACATTTTGTTAACACTTTGCAAATATTTATATTATAAAATTTATTTTTACATTTTAATTTGAATCGCATATATACAATCATACATGATAAGTACTATGAATATCAAAGGACCATTTCAAGAGGTATACATTTAACTGAATCAACGTCTTTAAAGTACACAATCAAACTAAATAGATAGTCAGTGAAACTGACATCCGAAAATAATTGTGTTTTAATCAAGACGTTGAAGGCGGTGAAACAGTGTTAAATAAGTTAAAATAATGTACAAATATAAAGAGAAGAAAGTGAGTTAATAGTTCTGTTGCGAATAATACTGAAGAAATATCTAAGTATGGAGATAAACAACCTAAACTAACAACAAATATAATGTTTTTCATCTATATTGGCAATAGCTCTGGCACTGTTTCGTTGACGGAAACACTTGCCCAGCTGATTGACAACATGAAAAGTCACAGGTCGCTCACTCGTTGTTTTCTAATGGCACTTCACACAAGAATCAAGTCTTCTGAACTTCAGCCTCAAGACGGATATACAACTCCAACTCGGGGTGAAATAGATACTTAAGCTCCATTTTGCCCAATTATACAAGTATAATGGGGCAGAAAAAGGTCTAAAAGCTACCCTCTCTGGTACTTATCTGAGTACTCATTTATATTGGGTCAGCTACAATGAAGGCTAGTGACTAGCAACTGAGGTGGTGTCAACGTGCATGTGTGTGTGTGATGAAGTTCTACTAGTGTGTGTCTATGGGAAAGGGGAGAAGGGATGTGACTCTCCAAAAATGGAGAGCACACAACTTGACAGAAAAATAATTTGGGATCCAGAAGATAGTAAGGTTATGCAGGGCTAGATTAGGCGACGGGGAAGTTGGTTCCGTGGGCGCGGAAACCGAGGGCGTCAGCGTGGTACTTGACGCTCTGGACGATGCCGTTACCGTCAACGTAAGAGTAAGCGCCATGGGTGGTTCCGTCGACAGCGCGGCTCTCGTGCTTGACGGAGTTGCCGTCAGCGTAACCGTAGCTGTACTGTCCGAGCTCGTCCTGAGCCTGGTACTGGCTGGAGCCAACGGCGGCCACGGGGGCGGCGTGAGCTACGGCAACGGGGGCGGCGTGAGCTACGGCAACGGGACCGGCGGCGTAGGCAGTGACAGCGGGGGCGGCCAAAGGAGCAGCAGCAACGGTGTTGTAGGCGAAGCTACGGGCGGGGCCGTGGGTGGCATAAGCGGAGATGCCGGGGGCGGCGTAAGAGGAGATGACGGGACCGGCGACGGCCAGAGGAGAAGCGTGAGCGGAGACAGTGGAGTAACCGAAGCTACGGGCGGGAGCGGCGACGACAGTGGGAGCATGGGCTGCGTATGTGGCTACAGCGGGGGCGGCCAGAGGAGCGGCGGCAACGGTGTTGTAGGCGAAGCTACGGGCGGGGCCGTGGGTGGCATAAGCGGAGATACCGGGGGCGGCGTAAGCGGAAATAGTGGGGGTGGCCAGGGGAGCGGCGGCAACGACGGAGGGGCCATGGGCGGCGTAGGAGGAGATGACGGGGCCGGCGACGGCCAGAGGAGAAGCGTGAGCAGAGACAGTGGAGTAACCGAAGCTACGGGCGGGTCCAGCCACGAGAGCGGGGGCGGCGAGGGCGGCAGCACCCCCGTGGAGGTAGCCGGGACTGCGCTTCTTGCGGCCCAGAAGGTTAGCCTTAGCCTCGACGTGAGCGTTGTAGTGGTTGATCTTAGCGGCGATCACCTCGGGGGTGTCTCCAACGGGCAGAGGGGCTCCAGCGGCGATAGCGACGGGGTCCACAAGGCTGGGGGTGATCACGGGGGCGGCGAGGCCGGCGGAGTGGACGGCCACGGCTGGTACGGCGTGCACGGGGGCGGGAGCGGGAGCGGAAGGCCCCACGGGCAGGTTGGTGGCGGCCACACGGAAACCGTTGATGGGGTCAGACACGTAGCTGGCGCTCTGGACGAGTCCATGGGCGTCAATGTAGGAATACCCACCTCGGGTGACGCCGTCCAGGGTTCTAGTCTCCTGCTTGGCAGAGGGACCGCCGGAGTACCCGTAGCTGTACTGTCCCAGCTCGTCCTGAGCGTGGTACTGGGTGGACACGGAGGCGGCGTGGGGCACTGCGGCGGCTAAGGGGGCAGCGGCATAGGGGGTGGCACCATAGATACCGGCGCCATAGATACCAGCGGCATAAGGGCCTGCGGCATAGGGGCCAGCGTATGAGGCGGCCAGAGGGGAGCCCAGATACCCGGGTGTGGCGGTGGCCAGGGCCAGCACGCAAGAGAAGACGATCTGGAAACAAAACAGTATTTTAAAACAACAATTTATTAATTTTTATTTTGTAATATATTTCTTATTTTCAATGTTTAAAATATTCTAACGATAGTGGCATATAGATATTAAAACATTTTTTAAAACATTTTTGTCAGGTTTATTCCTTATTTTATTGAAATTATAAGTTTTGAAATCACTTTACAAATAATTTAATTTAAACAAAATGTTATGATATTTTTTTCTATTTATACGCATACGTGTGAAAGTTAAATATCAGTCATTGCAACACAGCAATGCACAATATGTTCAAACCATCAAGCCGTGTCAGAAGCTGCTTTCAATGAGAGCCAGGTTGAGTCAAGTGACAAGGTCAATCAGTGTCAACCTGACTTCAACAAGTGATTTACCTTATCGAGATCAAGAGTGAAATATCTAGAACAAGGTTGCCACTACGTACTCTATGATCTAGATCACAATATATGTCCTTACTAGATTATTATGAAATGGTAAGTTATTTTAAAATTTTATTCCGATAGTGGGCTCATTTTTTTTTTCTCTCAGAGTACTGTAATTTGAAATAAAAAAGTGTTAATCCTATTGGAAATTTAACTTTATTACTTCCTAAAAAGCTGTGTGTAGCTAACTGCCAATCAATCATAGTTTTCATATATCAACTCGACGGTCCAATCAGGTAATCTAACCAGAGACCATATGATCTGGTGCTCACAATTTTTCTTATAAATGTTTATGTGCGTAGAGTAAATTTTAAACCTAAATCAAATCAATATTACATAATTATTTACCATGACTAACTCTTCATTGATGAGTTACGATATAATGAAACCTAGGTCGGGGGATTGGGTGGTGACGATGAATTTCCTTAAAGAGACAGCAATTTAAATAGTGAACTGTGTTCGTTTCGTTGTAACAACCATATTGTGTTCGTTCCTTGATATGTTTTTTATCCACCTTTCCTGTACCTTCTTCCAAATATAATATATTACTATGTCAGTATTGTGAAATTACATTTTTGGGGCATACCATTATTTCCCCTTCTTCTCCCATTTTTTTAGGGAGCTTAGTAAAGTAATACAACTAATATGTTTCTCACTTATATTTATAGACATAAGCTTACAAGGTTAATTTCAGTTTTGGGTAAGGTCTCAAATTAATTTGTAATACCACTAATTTTTTTTTATGTTTACTTGAGCTTTGAGTAGCCCAAATTAAATTCTTGAAGTCAATGAAATTTAATTTCATTAATATTTTAAATTACAAGAATATATTTATGACTATGTAAACCTTTAAATTTCTTTTAAAATTGTGTGAAAATATTTTAGTTAATCTGATGACTTACTGCCAAACAAAATAGCCGGTGGACATGGACAAACTAAGCTCAAGATGACCAAAGTTGCTTATAAACAAATAAAGGACAATGTGTTATTGCAGGCAGATAACCTATTGGAGCTTAACGCAATTCTTCCAATCATGGTTATTTTTTCAATCGTTTCAATATATATTAAGAGTGTCAGCTACACTGACTTTACACTTAATCGAACCGAGGCCTATAAGCAAAGAGGGAAGACAGAAGTGACAAGCTAATCATCACTGTTTGAATACTTCACTCCTGATTGGTCGAGTCGGAAGTACGATTATTGTAGCAAAAACATTGATAGCGAGCAGGGCTTGGATTTGAATGACCTGTAGATAGTAAATAAAAATATATATATATTTATATAACGTGACCTGATAATTCTAAAAAATGACTTCAAATTTTCAACAAATGACCTAAAAATGTGAGCAAGAACTCGTAATAAATTCACAACATTAAATCAAATACGCACTTTACAAATTTAAAATACAATGAAAATCCTTTAACAACTAAACGCTTGCATTCTGCTAAATATAACATTGATTTGAAAAAAAAAAAATCTACTTCAGTAATGAGCATTGTATGTGACGAATAAAAAAATGACTTGTCATCAAAATCCGAGTCCTGTAATGAACGGTATAACTTTTTTTACTGTAACTTTGGAATTTTTTCTGACAGTTGAAATGCTACCTAAGTGAATCCCTCCTCATCACAGATGTGTGTTATATCCTTGCAAAGCGATGTAGTTTGATCGACGTCACTCATCAAAACAATAAGATTATATCAGAGATGAAGATGATTAAATAGCTTGTTTTACTTAACATCCAGCTGAAAGTAAAACTTATAGCTAGCATAAACTAACTATTTGACCTGAATAATGGACCCCGTCACTCACCATGTAGTTCATTGTCGGCTGAAGTGTTTCCAACTAGACACAAGAGGAGCGACTGTGAAAGACATGGAATCCTTCACCACTTTTATACCTTGCAATAGCTTTGCCGGTCACAAGTTTGCTTGTTTGTTTTTTTTTGCTTACCCCTCTTAAAGATAGGGTAAAAGTTTTTGGTTGAGCTATTTCTTAGGGGAAAAGGAAAGAGAGAGAGAGAGAGGTTTCGCCTGACCTTGAAGGTTGAGGAACGGCAGACCCTAGTGTGTGTGACTAGACAAGAAGCCGGCCGGCCGGCGGGTGGACACGTAAGCGGTAGTTAAAAGAAAGGTCCTTCCTTGTATTTTACATGGATCAATAAGAACTCATATCCATTTATTTTGAATGTTTGATTGATTAATTTTTCTTAACCGTCAAGAAGAATTTAAAAAATATCAATAACGTTTATCAGAAGCAGAGTTGGTGGATCTTCTGAAGGCAATAGAAAGCTCATCAGCAATTCCCTTAAGATGATCTTATCTGCCAACTGATACTTTGAGCTCATTTCTCAATGCTTGAGAGTCAACGACTTGGAAAGCTTGTGTCGAAAATCTACCTTGGTTCGAAAGCGCATTTCTTTGTCTGTTTAGGAGGCCATCCTTAGTTTTACATTGTTTTATCTTGTCCGTCATCATTAATCAGATCGTTATTTTGTTGCTGCAATATGATAATAATACACCAACATTCCTTGTTTCGTAAGGCTTTGAGGAATTGTAATTAATTAATTAATTAATTAACTAAGGAAAGCGGCAGGAAAATGTAGCTACATCGAAATATGTTCCACGTGTGGTAATTTCAACACCACTACATAACCTTTTATTTTATTTGTTTTGGCCAAAAAAAGTTTTGACATAAAAACTACAAAAACTCTGGACTTTTCTCGCTTGTCTTTCCATCCCATCTTAAGGCCACTCGGCCATTGAAGCGGTTGGATTCGTATTACTCTATTCTTAAAAACCAAACAAAAACCTTAAAGTAACTAATATTGATTGCGCTGTACTAGGTTAAGTAGTGTCCCCTATACCAGTGGTATACAACTTAGGATAGGCATACCCCCAGGGGTACTCGAGGAAATCTTATGGGGTACTTAATATTTAAAAATATATTTTATCTATCTTTTTAATTCGAAAGTGAATTATTCTCCTCAGACCCATTATCAACCTATTTTATGGCTCTAAATCTACCAATGAGGACTTAATAGAGATGTGTTGACTTGAATATGTGCAACCGCTAATAAAATTACATCAAATTTTACCAAGTCGAAAAGTACACCCCCCCACCTCCTCTCCTCAGCATAATCTCTGGAACCACTGGAGCTATGGGGCCCATCTTCGGGTGGGAGGGGGGTACGCCTTTATACCTTACTCAAAAAATATCCCCCAACCCCCTCCGAACCACCCTCCCTCCTCAGATGCATCTCTAGAACAATTTTTTGTATTTTATTCATTTGAGAATTTGCTATTTTTTAGCATCACGTACTACTACAAGCTCGGGTTATACCCCTATGCGCTAGTTACGAAAGTAGTTTTAGGGATTAGGAAGGTTGTATTCAGAGGAAATGTACCTACAGTTTCTCAAAGGGAGAGTGTAAAACCCTTTTAGAAAAACCACCCTCAGTACACCCTACCAGTCTTTCTTTAGCTTAGACAAAGACTTTATCAACAAAATGTTTTTCCTTTTTATTTTTATTTACGTACCGAGCAATTTGCGTTCGAACTTGCTAGTATTATTTATGATAACCAGTGAATAATCAGGTCCAGATTTGGGGTTAGCGACAAGCGACCCGTAAGTAAGGACATGTAATCTGGTAGCGCCATTTTTATTTTGGCTGTAGATAGTAGAATATGTGTAGCTTGCAGAATGCACCAACAACTTTGGAAAGGGGGGGGAGGCACTTAGGTGGTCGCATGGTCTAAAGCGCTACTCTCACAGTTGACTAGACTGTATATGACGGGGATATCGACGTTTGAATCTCAGTTGGGTATACTGAGAGCATAATTGTTTCCTACTCTCTTTACACGCAAATACGGGTACACTTCTTATAAATATAGCCTTCCTGATAATTAAAAAACCATTAGCGTAACTAGTACATAAGTGTTTAGCCCGAACTGGTAGTAGACGTAATGCCAAACAAATAATAATAATAATATAAATAACAAACTTTGTCAATAAATATTGAAAATATCCACGTTGAGTATGAAACGGCCCGCTAAGGATCTAGTTAATTATATTGACATTACTAGGCTCCGACTAATTTGTTACATTTTAACGGACTAATTAAAACACCTGTTTACAGTTACGGAATACCGATTGAGATTAATTGAAACGGGAACACCTGTTTGCAGACTCGGCGGTAGATTTGTTGACTTCTCCCTTGAAGCTGTCAAAATGTGTGACAAGTGTGTGTGTGTGTGTGTGTGTGTGTGTGTGNGAGCTAAATTCCCGGGAAACGAAAGGTAACTGGTATAGGAGCGTAGAATGGATCTTTATGAATAGAATTATGTCATTTAATACAATACAAATTATAGTGGCATGTGTATTTCCTCCTCCCCTGTTTGTTCTCCACCTTCAGGACATATTTACCCAGGAACGTTATAAATCCTCTTTGTTTCTTTGAATCACAATCAATAGCTATGATGAGTCATATTTTTAGGATTTTTCTAATCATGGCACTGTACGTGTGTGTATGTGTGTGTGTGTGTGTGTGTGTGTGTGTGTGTGTGTGTGTGTGTGTCAGGTCTCCTTTCTCTTAACCATGAAAATGCTAAAGATCAAAGGCCCTGCCCCCGAGAGGTAGACTAACACTCGCGCACACCTCTGGTAGGCAGTCGAAGGTCGACTCCCGGTGTAGCCTAATGGAAGTAGTAGAGCTAGTAGTAGTCCCTTACACAGGCCAGCGTCCTAGTAACAACTTCAACTGGATGAGGGGGTAAGGGGTGGGTGGATGGAGGTGGACCAGCCTAACTGGGGGGTTAGATAATTGCACCTCTAGCAGTCACGTACTGAGTGAGGCTTCTAACTAAGAATATTACTCTTGGATTGGCGGTGGGAGGAGTGATTACACTTCGAGAGCCCTGTGCGACCACTTATATTCTGGTGATTATACTATGATTTATTATAGTAGTATTCAGCTCCTACGTTTGAGAATATTAAACTAACAACCTATTTTATTAGCGAGCTGTACCAGTGAACTGTAAAAATGTGTGTGTGCACATTTTGGTGGAAAAGAACTTTTATATAAAAAAATAAAAATAGGTATTTGCGGTCAACATTGATTTAATTTTTAAATATTGTTAGTGTCATTTCATAAGTATTGATGATGTATACCGAAAATTACAACTGCAAGTCACATTACTTGAATTATGAATACGTAAACATTGTTTTGGTATGTTTTATAGCTGTCAAAATTAAAAGTTTCTTCCTATCAAAATCCGGGATATCCCCATATTTACACAAATAAGTTAAAGATCAGGAAAAAATATTTTTTAGATTTATTTGAGGTAGTTAACGTGCGCTTTCTGAACAGACAGATTAAATCAGTACACAAGAATTTCTATAAGTGAGAGTGAAAGGACATACCAATTTTGCCTGTAAAGGTATTTCACATAATTTCCAGGGCTCTTTTGAATACCACAATCAACATGAGATCGACAACTTTAATTTCCCTCGAAGGAAGTTGTGCTACGGATTTTTATCGCTCAAGATAAATCCATTGACTTTAGCTGGGTTTGAACTCACGAACATCGGGTCCTGAGGCGAGCACTTTACCCCAAGACCAGCGAGGTCTACAGGAAAAATAAAATAAATCACTTTAGTAGCCCTGTCCGGCATTCGGAAATGGTATTTCTAATTGTTTTTCAAACGAAAGTTAAACGACGAGAAAGAAATGGTTCAAAAGCGTTCTCATTGATTTTCAGCATTTTTATGATTGAATTTGACAAGATAAACCACAATCCTGACAAACTCTTTAATTTCGATCAAACAGTGATAACATCAGTCCAACACAAGCACACAAAAATATTAGCTATGAAGGGAAGGGGGGAGGGGGGGCATGTTTCAGCCCTTACTTCGGCAGTTCGAAGAGCGCTTGTCACTGTAGTTATGTGCATGAGTCCTTCAGGACGATTCATTCCACCTCATCTGATTTTCCCCCCGTATAAAACATTAAGCTAGAGTTTATGGATGGAACACAACCTAGTTCAATTTTTGGCTTCCATATTTCCTGTTGGATTCAGAATTAACGCTTCACAAAGTAGCTTAAACATTTCATGGATCGCACAAAAACCAACAAAAGAAGACCCTGTATCGCTGGATACTATTGCAATTTGAGTAACTTTGAAGTAATCAGTTTGTCTCATGAGAACCCAATGGGTCAATTGTGTGTTTTCCTCCCCTCAACTCACACAAGATGCAGCCATTAGACAACTCTGTTATAGGTCCTTTCAAGATCTACTATACCAATGAATATTAAGTTTGGCTACGCAACAATCTTGGACATGTGTGGTCAATGCTTATTTAAGTTGGGGAGTAGTTTGGAAAAACTTATTTAAGAATCACCAACGCTGAGGCAGATGGTTATGTCTTTCGAAAATCAGGCCTCTTTCCAACCAATCGGGAAATTTTTCGGTGATTATTATTTTAATGACAAATGACAGCCTTCGTCCTTTCCCCCCATCCTCAGAAGCTCAACCAGGTAAAAGCCCAGATCCTGAACCATCTTGCAGAGACGAAGGCCAACAAGAATCTCCACAACCTGGAACATCACGAAGTTCAGTAGATTATCCTAGCTTTGTAAGACCATAAGTCATTAACCCTCTACCAATAATTTTATCCAGGGCTCAAAGTTCCCACTCCGGATCCGCACAAGTTATAATAACATTTGCCATATAAAATTAATCTTGAAGAAACGCAGAAAAATAAAACCAACATGTCGACTGAAAAAACTACTAAACGTTCATTTTTTTTAAAAATCATCCTAGTAAAAAGAGTGACAATGATTTTTTGATGAAGATGAAGACTGTGTCTACTGTTCTGGAGTCTTTTTTGAATATCACAATGGAGAAGAAAGGATCAAATGCGCCAAATGTAAGAAGTGGGCACACACAGTCAAATGTCATAACAAAAAAAATGTGTGTGAGATTTGTGTTTAAAACTGTCATCTTTGGGACCTCAATTAATAAAATATTTTACAAACCATTTAATTTAATATTGTTTAATACTATTTCATCAATTAATCTTTTATATTATTAGTATGTATTTTATATTGTTTGTGAGTAGCATAATGATATTTTTATTCTTTGACCTTGTATTTTGTAATCGCTTTCATTTCCATGCATTATCACATATTAGAAATCCCTGGTTTACTGATATGGGGTCTGAAGAGTTTTAATTTAAATCAAATATTAAAATAATGCAAAGGTTTAAAACATACTACTGAAATATAGCTCAATAAACACATTTGTAGATAAAGCGTCAACATAGATACACAGTTTTAGTCTTTTATAGTTTTCGTTATTTAAGACATTAAAAAAAACACCCCATATTAGGAAACTTTACCTTACTGATAAACTTCCTCTCAATTCAACCTTCCTCGGCTCAAACACATTACCGTTATTGTGGCATATGAGTATAATTAAAACGGCTAATAAGACGTGATACTAATTTTTTTTAAATAAAATCCACTATGCCTTGCTATTCCTCCGGGCTATAAGCATTTTACGCTAATTGAGTAGAAAGGAGAAAATTTACCTGCATTTGCGTGGAACGAAAGTGGTACACCGCTTAGGGAAAAAAAAATCATTATATCCGGCCGGGTTTCGAATCCCAACCTCCCCGTCACAGGCGAATTAAGATTAAACGAGCCTGACATTTACTCCACGTGACCACCGATGCAGGTATAATATGATTTGATTAGATAATAGTCCACTTTGACACCAAAGTGTATTAATCGCTGACGAACGATTTCAGTAAATAAAAAGCTTCAGGTGTAAAATATTTTTGAACATCTTTACCAAGCCAAGCTAATGTGATTTACCCGCTTCAGTGGCCGATTGGCTTAAGGTGTCAATCCCGTGTTATTCTAGCCTTCTGAAGTCGGGAAGGTCGAAGCTCGAATCCCAGTTGCGTCTACTGAGGATAGTATTTCCTAAAATGGTTTCCCACTCTACTTCCAAGCAAATGCGGGTAGATGACCTCTAAAATGTTTTCCTCTTCATTTCAACTTCCATTAGAGTAACTACCATATATGCGTATAAACTGAACAGATAGTAAAAGACAGTGATAAAAACAATGTTGTTTATAGCTCGCTCTCTGTAGTTTCTTAAATTATTTATGTATCGTCAAGTAATTATTAAAATAATACTCTCATTTGTAATTTTATATATTTTATATTACATTACGTAATTTGTAAAATATAAGATCCGAACAAATTACTAATCAATTGCGTGTCGAATTGTTGATTTGACTTAGAACGAGGAAGTTTTGTGTTCTAGTTTATTAACTTCCGTGACCATGCAGGATTTATCATGATAATTTGCTTTTTTCATTTTTTTTAAACCTGTAATATATTTTTAATTATTTTAATTGCACCCTTCTCTAAGGAGCTCACTTTACTGCATGAAGTTTATTTTCACGGCAACTTCCTCTATTAAAAAAACCAGGTACACACGAATCTTTTTTTTAATATAAAACACTTTCTGAAATTAATAATATAGTAATAACAATCATGATGACTGTTACTAAATAATTAATGGTGAGTAGTGACACAATGTTTCCATACCTTCAGTATGATTATAGAAGAAAGAACGCTTTAGAAAATATAAACATAAGCTTTAACAGTCAACATTAATAACATTTTACTGTTTAGAAAAATAAATTTTGTAAATTTCAATGAGATACGTGGAATAACAAAGAGCAATAATTTACACTTCTATTTATTTTAAGTCTTGGTGCCACTCACAAATGATATTTTATATTTTGTTTGTCATGTCCATTACATCATAAACAACAAAGAGAGAACTTTTATTGCAGACTAATTATTTTTACATCCATTAATATTTCCAACCTGTGGCCTGGGTCCGTTTTTTTATTCAGTTTATATGTTTTCCACTACCGGCTTACTAGGCCTTTCGTAGTTTCATTTGCCTTATAAATTATAATCTAGACTAGGACAGGCACAGCATCCAGTCCCCAGCCGTTAATTTATCAATGTAAAAGGGTAAACCCGTTGTGTGAAGTAGTAAAGGTAGAACCGTGCACTTGTTCTCCGACTCCTTCCTTCTTGTCGTGACGTCAGTTTCGGGAGAGTCGGGTAGCTGAAGAAGAGACAACTTGAGGGAAACCAGGCAAATATACAACACCTATTTATTGTGTTTAAATGTTTTTAAAATTAGGACACATGCCAAGTTTGGCAGCAATATTAAATATCTTAGTTTTCCGAAGGATGAACTTAATAAAAGAAAGTGGATAGTAGCATGTAGGAGGGAGGACAAATTCAATTTGAAAATTTGTAAGTAATTTTCTCTGACTATATTAACAAATATAATATTGCAACGTTTGATGCTCTATAGATAAATTGTACAAACATTCATTAAAATATTATATATAATTTAATAGTAATAATAAGCGTCACTACGGGGTCTTCAAGACTTATAACCACCGTTAATCCAATCAAAATCCAAAATCTTATAGAAGCCCTTTTTAAATAAATGTGTTTGTGTCACCATGTATTTTTACTCTTTTGAACTATATACATGTTTAACTACGCAAATATGCTAGGGGTAAAGATGGTTTAATTTAGAGGCAGTGTACACGTATTTGCGTGGAGGGAGAATGGAAAACCGTTTAAGAAAGGGCCCCACCTCCCCCTTCCGGGATTCGACAACTGAAGCGGGTATATGTATTGATTTATTTTGTTAGTATTTTTGCGTAAGGTCCTACTATTTTATTAGCATTAGTAGGTAGATCTGTATTTATAAAAAATTGTAATGTGAGCCTCGTCTTTTTACCTGTTCAGGCAGTCCTCATATTTATACTAATAAGGTAGGAACTTGCGTGGAGAGAGGATGGAAAACCATTTAGGAACAACAACGTAAGTAAGCCAGGTTGGTATTTGAACACCAATCACCCCATCACCGACAAACCAAACTAGATAAGACTTTTGACTCTGTACACGTTCTCGACGATGCGGGTGGATAAATATTTTTAATGCTTTTTTTTATAAAAGTGAACAAACACCTCAGATTAAACTGCAAATTGAGTATTTAAGTTTAGCAATACTGTAGCTTGTATTTTATTAATAGGAATTGTCTCTACTTTGTCGTTTAATTCGAATATATTATATTTTCATTGTTTGTCATTAGTTGGTAGTATTTTAAAATATTAGACATGCAATATAATAATTCGTATTTCCAACATTGCTATGTATATTAACACCTTCACAACTGCGCTTAAAATGGGCAAGCTTTATATCGTTTTCCTTCGTGTAATATTTCCACAATACTAAGTTATGGCTCTAGATTGGGGGTTCCCAACTGGTGGCCCACGAAATTTCTTGCGAAAATAATCTACTGCAATAAAATTTTGTGTATTATCCGAGAAACGGAAAGTTTTAACTAGCGTGGGAATAAATCCATTAAAGCTCCAAATAATTTATTCCTTAGATTTGCTGTATTATATTAACTTAGCAAAGAGTATATTTTTGTCAGAAAATTCGTTTGATATGTAATTAAACATGTTTAAATTATCACTTATTATTTAATTCAGAATTAAATACCTTTTCTCATTTTTGCATAGATTGACAGAAATTATCCGATTATATCGCGGTCCACCACTACATTCCGAGGGTTCAACTGTGGCCTTCTGGTATGTTTAAATTGGAAGCTTATGTCATAGATGTACACCAAGTGATTTTATTGTTTAGTTTGACAGGCAAAGGTGATCACATGGTCTTAACCTAATCATCATGCCAAACTACTCTTGTTTGCTAGTTACGGGGAAGATTGAGATTTGATTCTCAGCTGAGTGTGATAAGGGTGGATTTTCATAAATGGTTTCCTCCTCCCTTCGTATTAAAATGAGGGTATATATCCTCTAAATTTTACATTTCTAATATCCATAGTTATTATTTTGTGTAAATAAATGCGTATAGCCCATATGGACCTAGAGGAAAAATAAGAATGTAAAATTTTCTAATTTTATATTTTTTTAAGTCTTGTTAAATAGTTAAAATAACTTAATATTGTTTCCTTCATATTTATTTTTAATTTTTATGTTTACAACATTATTTCTTCATTAAATTAGACTATTTCTTCTAAGATAATTATAACAATTTCATTCAGCCACAATCTGTTCTAATAATTTTGCATAAGAAGATTTCCAGAAGTCTTTGCAATGTCGTGTTTTACTTTATTTTCCACAAAAATGCAGAAAGATAAATCTATTTGGAAGAAATTAACCATTACTCATTAGTAAACTGTCCATAAATGATTTTGTACTAGAAAATCAAGTATGCAGTGTTTATTGTCAGGTAAACACTCATTAGATATCTATTTTAAATTAAATCATTAAAGCAACTTGTAAAAAAAAATTGAAATTTAAACAAATCAATTTTCAGTAAATTACTCTTAATTTAAGAGCTAGCGTCTGAATAAAAATCCTGAGGTATAGCCATATTAAATATAAATTTCAAGTTTGAATAAAATTCATTAAATATTTTAGAATCCAGGAACATATATAATTATTGATTCCATTTTTTGGGGGCTTTGGGCATATTAAACGCAAAGATTCATCAAAATTTCAAGGTTGAAAATTTTCACGATTGCATTATTTTTTATTTATATGAGAAAGGAAAAACAGTAATTTACAGTCTGAGATTAAAAAAAAGAGAGATAATAGATGTGGCCTTAATATTGCATTTATAAAATAGGTGTTTATAATGAAAAAGGAATATAATTTACTTAATAACAGTTTAAAATATTTTAAATTGACTTTGCTTTTCTTGGTTGCATATTATATTTTGTTTTGTTTTCTGTTGTAAACAATAGAAGTTTTTCTTGTGCTTTATTCGTTCAAGTCAAGGATTCTGTTTGAAATTCCTAATTTAATTTAATATTGATGGAGTTATTGAAACAATAGCTGTTCTTTAACGTGTGTATCATAATATTTTAGTAGTAAAATATTAAGCTATTGTTTTTATTATCCTGGTTTGATGAATTTAACAAGTTCGTTCACTTTGCATAATAATGTTAGAATATATGTAATTTTATTATTTCACAGCCATATTATTCTTGCTATAAATATTCTAAAAGATCGCTACACACTTCTACATTATTCTGTAGTGATTTAGACAAGGTATATTGTTGAAATCTAAAGATAATTCGAGAACGTGCCATAGAGCGCAATGCTCGCAGTAAATCAAGTCCCGTTAAGCTGACGTCATGCGCAGAAACGGACGAGTTTTAGGGGCCGGACGGTTTCACCTTACTTCCTTCCACCACGGGGTAAACCCATATGATGAATTTTTCGGCCATGCCGGGAATTGAGCCCGGGACCCTTAGCTCAGTAAACAGATACGTTACCGACTGAATTGTCAGATTATTATTTTTTTTGTTCGTTTTCGCACCGCACCTTACTACCCGTTCGGGTTATACGCTTATGTATAAATTACGCTAATGGCTTTAGGGACAAGGAAGGCTATACTTATAGGAAGTGTGCCTGCATTTGCGTGGAAGGAGAGTGGAAAACCTTTTATTGTAAAAACCCCCGTCAGTACACCCGACCGAGATTCGAACTTTTATCTCCCCTTCATCGGCAGTCTGTGAAAGTGATGCCTTAGACCATGCAGACACCAAAGCGGCTGTTATTATCTATCTAAAATGATAGCTGCAGCTAATATGACTTTACGTATGAATATATTGAGGAATATTTAGTAGATTTTGTAGCTGCCTGATACTGTTCTTGCTCCCAGAATTCTACCATAGTATGAGATTGTTTGACGTTGCCAATAGGAAAATATATATATATATCTTATCTAGGAAAGTGAAATTATGTATCTAATTATTCACCAAGAGTTGGCTTAGGTTGAGACTCGAATCCCGGATGAGTGTACTGAAGACGGATTTTTCCAGAATTTTTTACCATTCTCATTCAACGTAAATGTGGGCACATTTTCTATGAATTCTACATTCCTAGTGTAGTTAAAATGCTTAGGTCTATATATCCAGACGGCTAATAAGACGTGGTGAAAAAACCAACAATTTATGTTTTATATATTTTTATTCAACCAACCAATTTTCCAGCTAGAACAGGGAAATAAAGATCATCCAATAAAAAGTATATATAAAAAAAGGTACAGCGGCATGAATATTAAATTAGTGTTTTGAAGAAGGTTTATTCTGTTGATGTATTTTGGGGATAAAGGGGGGGAAAAGAGACTGCCCATAATTTAGGTTCTCTGGGCTATGCATGAATACGACTGGTAGAATGCTTTACTGAAAATAAATACACTTCTTTCAAAAATAAAAGAGTTTTGTATTTGAATCAATTCCGTGTATAGGTCAAAAAGTTGTGTTATGGAGAAGTATACGGACAAGTTAAAGAAGCAGACAAGTGGAATCAACCAACGATTGCTGATTACTGCTATAGTGAGGGGAGGAAACGCTCAGATCCCAGTAGTTAGGGGGAAAGGAGTTTAAATATTTGAGATGCAACTCACGCGGTGTATACTAGTTTAAAGCCAGCCAAGTAGGCAAAACCGGAAGACGTAAAAAATGTTCGTGTGGAAAGGACTTTATAATAAATAATAATACTCGCGCATATATTTCATTAAAAACTAGTTTTTTACTGCGTTATTATTATCTATACAATTGCACCAATTTCCTCATGGCGTAATAGCCCTGTGAATAATATCTGTGGTTCCATTGTGTGAACACTAAAGAATGCGAACGAGTAGCCAGGAGAAAGAGAAATAAAAAAATACAGTGGTAATGGAAGACCACTAGCAAGTAACCTTGATTGACAATGAAAGTTCTCAACTCTCTTTTGAGTTCTTGGTTAAATTTGTCCTCGAAATTCGTTCAGGATTTCCAGAGCCACAAGAAGTCGACGATAGAAATAATTCAAGTTCATTCTCCTCATTTATCCTTCAAAAAATAATTCAACCCCATCCCTCCTTCCCCCACTCGATCTTCCATTCATTATAAAGTAAAATAAACATTCAAACTTTTAATGGTGGTCTAGTGCGTCAGGCTCGCTATAGACTGGATTACTGGTGACGAGTATGTCGTGGTTTGTACCTCATCCGTGTCCATTGGGGGGTGGTTTTGTGCACGTGAATTTATCATCCTCTTTTCAGAATAATGTGGTTACACTTTATTTAAACTACCCTTCTCATCTCTACTCCTTAAAGCTGGAATATATGGGATGCAAAAAAAAAGGCATTTTTTTTTTTAGTTTTTATAACAAAACTATTTTTTTTACCAAAATAAATAAAATTATTCTTTGGTAGAAGCATAATGTTTAATTTTCTCTTAACCCGCCTCGGTGGCGTAGTTGACTAACGCGCTAGTCGTGTTGAGTTTGACCGCCGAGGACGGGGAGATCGAGGTTCGAATCTCGGTCGGGTGAACTGGGGGTGGTTTTCCCTAAATGGTTTTCCACTCTCTACTCCACGCAAATGTGGGTTCACTTCCTCTAAATTCAACCCTCCCAATTCCTAATTCATTAGCGTAATTAGTACTTATGCGTATAGCCCGAACGGGTAGTAAGACGCGGTGCTAAATATTAATTAATATTAATTAATTTTCTCCCCATGGTGATATCATCAGCTGTTGAATATCTGTCAAGGATGTGCTGTAATTCAATGACAACTTTTTCTCTTCATTTAGAATGTTTATCATGTAATGCTGCTATGATTATGTCAGATATTCAACAACTGTTATTATCATCACGTTAATAAAATTATTATTATTATTATTATTAGCACCGCGTCTTACTACCCGTTCGGGTTATACGCACTTACGCTAATGTGTAATGGTAGGGTGATTGTGAGATGAAATGGAGGACCTACAGTTTAACGTGGAATCCGAACCACGGTAGAGGCCTGGCATTCCTCACATTCACAAGTTGTGATTAATACACGTCTTGTCATAGGTGAAGGAAGGGTTTGGCAATCAGATAAATCTGTGCCGGAACCAAGGATTGAACACTGGACCCTCAGCACAGAAGTCTGACACCTTACCCCTAGACCACCAGGTCACCATTAATAAAATTAAACTCTATGTTCCTAATAGATCAATATTTTATTTATTTTAGCAAAAAAAATCATTACTATATCAAACTGCGAAAAAACACAGATTGGACATGCCCGGTTTAACCGTTTACAAACAATCATCAACTAAAATATGAACTGGTACACCAACAAAAGGTCGTATTGACTGATAATTTAAGTTGGATAATTGTAGCTCTCCAGGTATGTTTCCAAAAGTAGAGTGGAAAACTACAACCTACATGGTTTCCTTTTCAAATACTCTACCTCGATCAGTAGAATTACGATTTTGGATTCCCATTAGATTTGTTTGTTTGGGAAATCACGCACTTGAGGCCATTCTGAGTGGATAGATCTCATGATTTTGTAAATATAATAATATTATTTTGCGCCGCGTCTTACTATCCGTTCGGGTTATACGCTTAAGTACTAATTACTATAATGGGTTAGGAACTGGGAAGGTTGAATATAGAGGAAGTGAACCCGCATTTGCGTGGAGGGAGAGTGGAAAACAATTTAGGAAAAAACCCAGTTAACCCAAGTGAGATTCGAACCTCGATCTCCCCGTCCTCGGCAGTTTAGCTCAACACGAAACCAGCGCGTTAGCTAACTACGCCACCGAAGTGGGTATTTTGTGAATAATGTTACAGTGGATACCACCTATGATTTTGTGAATATGATTACAGTGGACCTACGATTTTGTAGATAAGATTACAGAGGATACCACCTATGATTTTGTAAATAAGATTCCAGAGGATACCTACCACCTATGATTTTGGTTTTCAGTGGATAACCTACAACTACAAATTTTATGGAAATAATTCTAGTGAACACAATTCAAAATTTTATGGATATAATACCAATGAATATATATATCACCGCATCTTACTAGATTTGCGGGTTATACGCATATATAAAATGGAGTAGAGGGGAGAAAGAAAACATTTTATATGTAATCTACCTGCATTTGCATGGAAGGAGAGTGGTAAATCGTTTAGGGAAAACCACCTTCGGTAGACGTCACCAAGATTCGAACCCCGATCTCCCCATTATCAGTAGGCCAGTCTAAAACAAGAGTAACGCCTTAGCTTCGACCATCCGGCCACTGAGGCTGGTCAATGGATACAATAATTTGGCTCTCCCAAATATGAAATCGTGATTGCTTTCTTACACCAATGATATATTAATGTTGTAGGGACTCATTACTTTTTTTGGCTTAAATTCAAGTTGAGAAAACTATAGAAGGAAAGGTTGAGGGAAAGAGGTGCTTAGGAAGAAGGAGGATTCAAATATTGGATGCCAAGAAGGAAAGAAGAAAAATTCTTAGAGATGAAGCAAGAGGCAGTCAAAGTTCACTGACAAAAGTAATGGACCTGTCGTAAGACAGAACACCTAATAATTATAATAACCGGTATATTAAATGCATTTATAAGCTTTTTTTACCCGCCTCGGTGGCGTAGTTGGCTAACGCGCTAGTCGTGTTGAGCTCGACCGCCGAGGACGGGGAGATCGAGGTTCGAATCTCGGTCGGGTGAACTGGGGGTGGTTTTTCCTAAATGGTTTTCCTCTCTCCCTCCACGCAAATGCGGGTTCACTTCCTTTAAATTCACCCTTCCCAATTCCTAATCCATTAGCGTAAATAGTACTTAAGCGTATAACCTGAACGGGTAGTAAGACGCGGTGCTAAATATTATTATAAGTTTTTAAATAACGCACAAGTGCAGCTGATTGTGTATCTGTTATCTTGTGAGTCAGAGGTAGGTCCACTAGCCGTGCGTCCTTCTCTACCAGTCACACGCGTGCTAATGACCTGATGTATAACATATGTTATCGCTAGAATATAGAATGATGCGCTGGAGCGAGTGACCCTTTAAGGAGACCTGTTATGGTAATCATTTGGCAGACAAGAAAAAGGCTGCGGTCGACCTAGACAAGTTGCTCATCCCAACGTATGACGTCACTCCGCCTCGTGACACTTCACTTGGCAATCCTTGTGGGTAATCACCTTTCATTGACTGGGGGGATCCCTCTTGATTGGCGCGTGCCGCACTATACAGCGTGTCCCATATAGCTCACCGGATATTAACAATGCTAGGTATGGTTCTAAAACTAGTGTGAACAAGTTCAGGACACGCTTTGGTGGTCGCATTGTTTGAGGTGCGATTCACACATTTGCTAAAAATAGAGAGCAGAATCTGCTTGATTGGCGCAGCAATTCGCGCACTTCATGTTGACCTATGATGCATTGAAACGCAAACTTAAAACAGTTCAATATAAACATATGCCATTTTCTAGATATATTTTGTAGATAATTGTGTGAAAAAGAGAAACATTAAGAGTTTTAAGAATAAAAGTGTATGTGTGACTCGGTGCATGGATGTTGTTGAAGCGAAGGGAGTATTCAAGGATAGGGAAGTGTGGAGAAAGTTAGTGAGGATGGATTAGGAGCTGTTTATCTATATGTACAGTTTCTTGCCTACCCCGTAAAGGAAAGGCGTGATTAGGTATGTGTATCTATGTATGTATGTATGTATGTATGTATGTATGTATGTATGTAAGTATGTATGTATGTATGTATGTGTATGTATGTATGTATGTATGTATGTATGTATGTATGTATGTAATGTATGTATGTATGTATGTATGTATGTATGTATATATGTAATTTCTAGTGGATTAACATCTATTTTAGATCATTCTCCCGATGGTTGTTTTCAACTTATATCGCTGTATCATGGCACAATCCAATACATCGATACACACGCTATACATTAACGGCTTAGTTCAAATCTCATAACAACCAGCGAAGATGTCTGCTTGTTTCTAGCTCCACAGCGCATGCACAATGATCTGAGTCGGTTGGTTTGGATAGTTTCGGTTTTCCCTTGCCGAAGATCTCAGGCAGAGCGGACAAGTAGAAATGAGTTTAACTTTAGTAGAACATATCGCGCAGGTGAAGAGGAAATCTTGTGATTGGCTTAGACCTCGTAATGTGACAACGTTTCTGTTCTGATTATAATTTTTGGCAAGCGTGTGAATCGACAATTAAGCGTTATTCTCGCAAAAAAATTGACTACCGATGACGGAAAGAATCGGGGCTCTAATCTGGGTCGGGTGTATTCAGAGTATTTTTTCCTAAATGGTTTTCCTCTATTTCCCCGTGAATGTGGGTACACTTTTTCTAAATTCAACCTTCCTAGTCCCTAATACATTAGCGTAAGCAGTACTTATACGTTTAACCCGAATGGGTAGTGAGACGCACTGATAAAAAAAAATACTAGCTCAGGTTCAATCTACAAAATATTAACTTGTTCAAGTTTTCTCAAAATAAAAATAACTTCATTAGTTCAAGCGCATCCAAAAAGATTGTCCAATATTGTTCCCTTATTCATTCATATATATATATATATATATGTATATGTATATATAGTCCAAAAAATTGTATAAAAAGTAATTTCAAGTAAGTGCATATTATGTATCATATATTATTAAGAAAACTTATCTTTTTGTGTTTGTGATCATCGATATTTTTTTTAAAACGTTGTCACGTCTTAGCTCGGTCGATAGCGTGTATGCCTAGTAAGATAAAGATGCTGGATTTGATTCCCAGTAGGGTCGAAAAATGTATTATTGGTTAAATGCGTGTTTACCCTTTCCCAGGTATGTGTTAAACGGTTGTTCAACGTATCTATGCTATTTGTCATGTAGTTAGAGGATGTTGGACGTGACCCTAGTATTATTCTAGGAAGCTTTAACATTTCTAATAAATTCCCACAAAGAGAAACTGTCACACAGCAGAAAACATTATCATTATGCTAATAAACCATAAATATAATTAGTATATCTGTGAACTGTAGACCTCAATTCTCTCCCTGTTCTTATCGATACTACAGTCTTAAGATTTCTCTTTGGATTTCAAGTTGAAATAGTTCAAATAACTTCTTCTTTGATTTCAAGATGATAACAAATAAATACTATATTCAATTGTAGGCCTACATTATTTATATTCATATAGATTAACTGTTGATCGCTTAGTTTAAGGGGACCAGTCTTTCTCCCTATCTCTACCTTGTTAAATTGCCAATATTCAGGTACCATTATTTCCAAAACCACTCAATATATTATAACAACATTTTTAATGGTAACGTTTGAGTTCCTTGTTATTAAAGTGAACCTAACATTTAACTTGTATTTTGTAAGATTGAGTGATGATGATTATTTTTTAAAGTTATTTTATTTTGACAAAATAATTTTAGTAATAATTATTTTATCTATTTTGTTAACTTCAAACAAAAAAAATAGATAATAGGTGTCGATAATTATTAATTCCAAAAATGTATAATTTTGTTGAAAAATGAGACCCAGGTTCCCTTAAGGGCTCAACCTTGAAATAAATGTAAATATTTAATTAAATACACCTTAGGTACTCGATTTATTGGTTAAAATTTTAAATTAAAATCACTTAAGATAAGTTACTAAACTAAAATTATTTTATGCATCCACAGACAACTATATTTTTTTTAACATGTGCATACATCGTTCGGCCTAAGTTCAAAGAATGTCCCTGCCAATTTTAGTTAAAATTGGTCAACGCGTTTGACAGATATCATGGAAAAACATCCGGATAGACAAACGAAATACTAAGTGGTTAAGTTGTAACGTGCTAACTACCCGGTAGCATTTACATTCAAATACCTTACATATGATAATCCCAATCAATCCAAGAACTAATAAATTCTAATAATCCAAGAACTAATAAATTCTAATAGTCCAAGAACTAATAAATTATAATAATCCAAGAACTAATTAAGTCTAATAAATCCAAGAACTAATAAATTCTAATAATCCAAGAACTAATAAATTCTAATAAATCCAAGAACTAACAAATTGTAATTGTTTTGAGTGTCAGAGTTCTGACTTGGTTTTTCTATGTTCATAAGACATTGTTTTAGTGTCAGAGTTTCTGACTTGTTTTTCTATGTCCATAAGACATAGATAGTTTTGAATGTCAGGGTTTATGCTCTGTTTGTCTATGTACATAAGACATTGTTTAGAATGTCAGGGTTTAAGCCCGCCGCACATTGGGCGCAGGGCAGGCGCAGCAGAGGGGCAGGCGAGGAAGAGGAAAATCTGTAATACACGTGTTCTTATGGGCTACCGCACATTGGACAGAAGTGCAGGCGCAGTGTAGAGATAACTCTTTCACGCCTCTTTCCCGCCTTTCTCTGGTTGTAGTAGACGTACAGTTTTCCTGTGTCCTCTGCGCCTCTGTCACGTAGTTTTAGTGTATTGTGATGGAACATCTTATTAAATTAGTTCAAGACCATCCAGTATTATATGAAACAAGCAATCCAGACTACATGAGGACGAAGCTGAAAGATGAGCTATGGGAAAAGATTGATATTGAAATGAATTAATCGAATGTTAAGTGTAATATTCTAGATTTTTGTAGTTAGTGAAATTAAACTACAGTAGTTTGTACAACCCATTAGAAGAATTAGATGCTACTAGACACTGCGCATAAAGTAAATTACAATTTTAATCTTTTTCCCTTTTTACTAAGAGTAGAGTACAATTAAATTATTTAATTCAGAGTCTGACTCGGAATCCAAATCTATCAGAAGTTTCTCTAATTCACACGTCATATCACGTCTTGTACCACTGGGTGAAAACTCCCTGACTCGCTTCAAATGTGCGGTGCCTTGCAGAAACCTCTTCCTGTGCTATGCCTACCCTCTGCCAGGTCTGTGTTCAATGTGCGGTGCCTTGCAGAAACCTCTTCCTGTGCTATACCTGCCCTCTGCCTTCGCTGCGCCTGCCCTGCGTCCAATGTGCGGCGGGCCTTATGCTCTGTTTTTCTATGTCCATAGAATGTGGTTTTGAACGTCAGAGTTTCATATTTGTTTTTATATGTCCATTAAACATAGTTTTAAATACCAGGGGCAATAAACCAGACGCCCTATACTGTATAGCCAAGTTTAGGCTAGGCTAAATATTTAGATCGAAAAATGGTGGAAATCAGGCTATTTATAGCTTTGTTCCATGACCTAGTTGGGTTTTTGACTGATACCAGTCTCTAATCTATCTATTGTTGTAATTTAGTACGGTGTCAACTCGTGGGTATGCTACTTGTCCAGAGTAGTGGCCCGCGTAGTTTTGATTATTTTGTCCGGCCCCCTTAAGGCGGCGTTTGAATTATTTTATGTTTAACTGTTTGCTGTTGTTATAATCTGTGTTCAGACTTGTGTGGATATTTAAATATGCTATTGAATGACCAGGCAGTACTAGTGAGGAAGAGACCGGCCATAGTATCTTTACAGCCTAGATTCCTGGTAGCTCACCATTAACTATTTGTAAACCTATAGTTCCTCTTCCAGGAACTTAACCTTTGTATCTCGTAACTCTATGTGGAGTTAACTCATCCTAGATAGCTCATTTAACTACCAACGTTATAACTCTTGAAACTAGGACTGTCTAGAATTAGGTATTGTTAACTATAATTCCTTTAGAAGCTTATTAGGTTAAAGTTTAGTAGCCGCAAGGCTGGAGTGGTGATATGCATTGTTGCTTATCCTTAAATCAATAATTGCGTCTAACCTAAATTGCCGTTGTGTTGAGGCAGACGCACCTTAGTGTTAGAATGTGTGTTTGTTCTACTTTAACGAGTTACATACACCCTTTCTAATATAGACACAACCATACTTGTTATGGCTGCAGGTCAAACCTAGGTGCTTCACACCTAACACCCCCAATTGGGGCAACAATGTCTAAAGTAACAGATATAATTCCCATCAATAAACAATGGAACGTTTTGTGTGTGATCTCGTTACATCATTTGTATTCTTTCGACCTGTTTCTAATTTAAGAAACTTATTTGTCAAAAGCGCACAGAGTTAAAACAGAACCTCGCTATGCTTGGCCAATGATAACAATAATCGCTTCATTTCCTGTCCATCGACCACATAATGACGCACAAGATGCCCACAGAGAGAGTAGAACTATTTCGAGCGTGACAGACGGACAGACTCTGTCTAGAATGAAGTCCGTGACTGATTCGTAAGCCCACCACAAATATATCGTGACAAATGGTTTACGTGTCAAACAGAAGACTTGACCGCAAGAAAAGTAAAGTGGGGTTTTTCTTTTGACTAACAAGTCATCAGCTTTTTACTCTCAAGGTCTTTCGGAAGGTATTACTTCAAGTTTAGAGTAAAAAGTATATTTCATCAACGAATCACCTTTGGTGGAATTATAACAGTCAAAGGATCGCAAACAGAAGATCAAATCATTTTATTTAACTATTTTTAATAGAAATAAATGGTAAATAAAAGAAACAATATAATGATGTCCTTATGAATTTTTTATACAGGAAGAATATTTGCTATTAATATAAGTGAATAAGTTTAAGTGAGAAAGTGCTCTGTAATTTCATGGTCCAAATAAGAACGGTTCAGGAAGTTTTTTGTTATAATTAGTACGTCCGATAAAACGTTTTTTAACAAGCAACTAACCCACTTTGGTGTTCAAATAGTCTAAAAAGGTGCGTGTACGTAAGAGGAGACAAATTGGCGGTTAGGAAGGTTGATGCCGAACAAAGGCACACCCGGGCGCAGCCTCACTTTGATGTACAGTACCTATACGAGTTGGCTCATCCTCGTAGACATAACTGAGGCAGCCACATTATTTTGGACAAAATAAATAAAATATTGCTCCAGTATAAACATAAGAGTTTAATTTTCTTCACATGGTGATATCAACAGTTGTTGAATATCTGTCATCAGCATAACGACATTAAATGATAAGACTTTTTAAATGAAGGAAAAAGTTGTCATTAAATTCCAGGACACCCTTGACAGATATTCAACAACTGTTTATATCACCAAGTGAATAAAATTAAACTCTATGTTTATACTGGAGCAATATTTTATTTTATTTGACAAAAGAAAATTATATACAATTTGCAAAAACACCTTTTCTCGCGTCCCCTGCACTCCCACCTTAAGTGTTTCTTCCTCTCAGAATCGTACTGTACCTCCTATTTCAGCCTTCTTAGAGATTCGGCCATAGGTACGAGCCCTTGAATATAATCTTACGTTATTATTTGTAATTTAAATATTATATCTTGCACGACTTCTCTTCAAATTAAATAGTAGTAAAATGTGTATATTGGGATGGACAAGGGGAAGGAGGGGAAGGTTTTGTTTTACAAGGACTCTAAAAACCAATGCTAATAGCAACCAACACATCCAACTCAGGAAATGTCAGCGGGATCACCCTCGAGAATGTGCAGGTCATGGTTGTTTACATTCGTTATTTATGACGGCATTGTTTACTGCTGGCTATCACGACCCGGCGACCAGTGAAAGGTGTCTGGAGATACTACTACTGTACCAATTACTCCATATTATATTTCCAAGGGGAACACTGGTCTCAAGGTCAAGTTATCGAGTCCAGAAGGCCCTGGTTCTGTCCCAGGTGCAATTGGTATGGTACTACAATTAACTGAGCTTAACAGCTCGTCGACAATTTAGAGGCCATTAGCGTCTAAAACCGTTAAATATAAAACTACCATACTGTTCCTTGTACTGGAAAAGCACATACAGTAATCTATACTAGTCTACAGAGTAGACATTAAAGTTGGATAAAATTATCTAAGACAAAAACAATTAGAGTTGTATTGAATCCACTATTTTACGAATACTAATCTTCATTTTACCTACGGATCTTGATTTCGGATCCAAATGTTGGAAAAATTAATGAACACCAAAGGAAATAAGAAATAATGTTTATATTCTTTATCACTACGTATTACCACAGGAAGAGTTGCAGGAAATGATGGTGATGGCAGAGATGGGGAGAAGATATGGTATGGAGATAAACATTGAGAAGTCAAAAGTTATGGGGATTTCAAAATAATGAAGAGCCACTGAAATTCAAAATAGAAAATCAGGAGTTGGAAAGCGTTAAGTAGTTCAAGTAGCTGGGACATATGCTGACAAAGGATGCCTACTGCACCAAGAAAATTAGGTTCGAGCTGAAGAAGGAGGCAGAGGACTCGGTGCATTGGCGGTTTAATTTTACTGACAAAAGGAATGGACCTCTCATAAGACATGACACTTATTATCATGCATGGCTGGTGAGTAAATTTAAACTC
Source organism: Timema genevievae (assembly GCA_902155825.1). Taxonomy (NCBI): domain Eukaryota; kingdom Metazoa; phylum Arthropoda; class Insecta; order Phasmatodea; family Timematidae; genus Timema; species Timema genevievae. The sequence goes on from CABFWO010003565.1 coordinate 56,176, forward strand.
TGATTTTTATAGAAAGCCGCCAAAATTAACTGAAAGAATCTAAAATTTGTCATTGTAGATATCTATTTGATTCATTAGTTAAGAACCTCATTTAAAAAGTTTGAGAAATCTTCCGATAGCTATTCCTTATGGATTACTGTAAGTATTATTTATTTTTACATTATCAATCAAACGCACTAATAATATAAATACATTTGTAATAATTTTACTCACACCATTGTTGCACCTTGAATTCCCACTTTTAAAATAATAAGCTTCCTATGAAAATAAGACTGTACTCAATTAATTCTTTGTATTTTCGTAATCTTTTGAAATGCACCTAAAGTCCCCGTGAATACTAAAGGCAAATTGGATCAGAGCAAACTAAAGAGTCTTCACCAAAACGTGTTTGTAAATAACACATTTTGGTTTAAGGGTGAATGGCGTCCTTTTCTCATCACCCATGTGAAGAGATATGGAAACACCACAGGGATAAATCACATGTAGACAAAAATAGTTGACCCAACCCACTGATGCACCCAAGAGCAGGACAGGGGCGCTAACCCCCCACCCCAAGACTTCAAATAATATCAATAAGAACCTAAATTATAATGAATTAGAACTAAATTATAGAGCACAGAAGATGATCCGAATACATAGGACAAATTTTAATATCAGGCTAGCATTACGGCTTGATAAAAAGTAAGTCATTATACACAATAAGAATGTTCCTAGCCTGCTTCAGTGGCCGAATGGTCTAAGGTGTCACTCTCGTGTTGAACTGACCTGCTGAAGACGAGGAGATTGGGGATAGAATTCTGGTCGGATCTACTGAAGGTTTTTTTTTCTAAATAGTTTTCCACTCTCCTTCCACGGAAATGCAGGTACTATCTCTAGAATGCTTACTTCCTAATCCTTATCACATTAGTGTGATTAACATATTATATATGTACTAGCGGACCCGACAGACGTTGTCCTGCCCGAACGTCAGCTTTTCGTTTGGGTGGCATAATTGATTTCGATAATAAAACAAATACTATGTGATCATCACAATTACAAATTCACAATGAACTCTAATTAGTGAGTTACACAAATATTACAAATTCAGTGTTTGTCAAGACAACTTACAAAATAAAACATCTGTTAATTTTTGGCATTTCTTCCACAACTCCACAAATATCAACTGTACCGAAAAAAATTTGAGGTTACATGTTCTGATATGCAAAAATTCTAAAAAAAAAAATCCCCCCCAAAAAATTCCCTAAAAAAAAAATCCTAAACCCCGATTGCAGTGCCACCTACCGGGTCCAATTGTGAATCTAAACCATCCACGGACCCACTCAAACACACACAAAAAATGTCATCAAAATCGGCCCAGCCGTTTAGGAGGAGTTCAGTGACATACACACGTACAGAAGAATTATATATATTAAGATAGCCTCAACAGGTAGTAAGATGCGGTGATTAAAAAAAAAGTGTCTCTAAAATTACCAATTTTATAAAAGCACAAAAATTATATCTTTGATACATTGTATATGTGGCCGTTGTCAGATTTATTTATAGGGAATACTGCCTCATTAACTTTTTTTCCAAACAAACAAAATAAAGGTGAATGAAAAGCTCTATAACTAGTACCCAACATTCTTATGATTGAGTACATTATAGTTTTTGAGGCTCTCATCACAAGTTAAGGGATATTTCACTTGGGACTGCACTTAAGAGATACTTCAGAATCCCTCATAGCAGACCCAATCTTGAATAATCTAAAGACTAAGTAATTTTTATCTGACTGGAATTCAAACTGATAACTCTAGTAGAGCTTGTTATACAATGTTATTGAGGCCTCAAACACATCATGGAGCTTATGAGGAACTAACTTTTTTTCAAACAATTATTAATATCTATTAATAGGCAAAAAATAATCCCACAGACTTGAATTCCTGGAAAATGTAGAAGAAGAAAACTATACGCATTAAAAAAACCAAACTGTAGTTAACTACAGTATTTATAAAGAGCAAATGCTATCAAAATAGTTCTAGAGTTCTAAATAAAACCGGTATTTTTTATTTATCAAACTTAATTAATAACCCAAAAATTAGTGCAGTAATTTTACATATTTGAGTGATTTTTACTACAGTAATTACCTACTTACTATAAACTAAAATAAATGGTACAGCACGATCTTAAAAACTTGCTCATACATGGGCCAGTTTCATAGTCAGACTTTGTAAGCCTCAAGTGTGCCTCGATACTAGATATAAGACGATACCAAATTAAACTCGAATCACAGATGAAACCAGCCCATTCCATTCCAGTCTAGCTAGGTGTCGTCTTGTATTAAGTATCGAGCCGCACTTGAGGCGTGCTGAGTGTGAATATGAAACTGGCCAATAGTGTATTTTAGCTTTGAGCCAAATTTTCAAATACAGTTCAGTAAGCCATCTTTCAAAAAGTTGTCCACATAAAAACAAAAATATCGTCTTGTTAATCACAAATAAACACTCTTCAAATGGGAAATATTAACTCACATAAACTAAAAGTATTTTTTATAATTTATAACTTTCTCTTTCTTACATTACAGGTATTATTAGGCTATTATTTATATAAATTAACCAATTACCAGAAATGTTATTTTCATTATAAGATTATGCAAGAATATAGGCCTACATAACCCATGTATAATATAAATTAACTTAACATTCGCATTGAATTGAGTCCCACCCCCATTTCTGGGTTGTCGGATTTGAGTCCCTAGGAGGTTGTTGACAGGAACGTGTTAGGTTAGATTAGGTTAGGTTGGGCTAGATTCATTGCAGCTAGCTAAAATAACATGATTGGTTTAAAGTTTTAATAAACTAGTAATTTGTGCAAACGTAACCTAAAGCCATTAGTGACAAAGAGCATTTTTTTGTTTTTGCTCGACATGCACTCCATTAATTTCAATATTGACCGAGTAAAAGAATTTATGTTTGGCAAAACAATACAGGTTGTACCCTGGACTCAATTCAAACAAATGTCCACAACAGCCCGAACCCAATTCGAATAATTGAAGAGGTTAACAAGTGGTTTGGGACTCAATTCAATTTCATTCCTTCAAATATAAGTTTTAAACAAAATTGTTCGCATTATTATATTAAAAAAATAAAATTCACTTATTTGTAAATTATCTTCAAATTTTTTACATTTATAAAAATAAAACAATTGTTTCGGCTCTTGGCCGAATAATAAACAAAGATGACATGCAAAAACAACTTTTTTGAATTCAGGGGGTCATGAATAGTCGACATCCACCAAAATCTTAACAACTTTTTTTTTTTCGATCACAATACTTCCTTTCTAGCTGGAGTCATGAGAAAATAAAAACACATGTAGCAACTGTTCTTGGTAAAAGCCTAATATCCGGAGCAGAATACCTCAAACTATTCCTTACTTAATCTTGAATAAAAGGAATATTGAAAGTAAACCACCCATTGAACAACTTCCTACGTGTGGTAATAGTAATTGTAACCGCAATGTTGAAGGTCCAATGGAAACATTACCGTAATCTTTTGTAAAGGTGTTGTCTACGGGAATGTGTCGTTGGGTATTTTATAACGACGGTATTTATTTTATTACGTCACACCTTCCAACAACTATTTCATAACTAAAATAACCTATGACAAATTAGGGGTTATTTGTAATAAAAGGCGCTGGCCTTAACTTTGTCCAAATAAAAAAAATATTAGTATTAATTAAATAGTAATAATAGTAATTTGAATTTTAAATGTTGAAGAAATGAGATTTAGATTTTCATTTAATTTCGTATATTGAAACAGACACACATAAGGTTTGTATTCCCCTCCGTCTTACTAAGCTTTCTATACTAATTTTAATTGCGCTGATACCTACTTCAGTGCCCGCACGGTCTAAGGCGCTACACTCGCGTAGTAGACTAGACTGCCAATGATGGGAAGATCGAGGTTCGAATCTCGGTCGGGTGTACTGAGGATATGTTTTCTCAAAATGGTTTTCCACTCTCCCTACACGCAAATACGGGTACACTTCCTTTAAATATAACCTTCGCAATTCCTAAAACCATTAGCATAATTATTACATAAGCGTACCATCCGAACGGGTAGTAAGACGTGGTGATAAAAAATGTTGCAATGATGGGGTAGATTTATGGGGGAAGATAGAATTTAAAGAAAATGTACCTCCATTTTCATGGAAGAAGTGGGAGGGAAATCATTTAGAGAGAAAAAATCTCCGAACACAGAAGGACAGTTCTGAAGCTTCAAAACCACTAAAATAAACTTTTATCATCTTAGAATAATTATTGTATGTTGTGACCCTGATAAAATATGACTTGGTTGAATAAAGGCTTGATATCTCTTCATAATCATTTATTTTATTGTCATAAATGTAACATTTCACGTGAAATGCCGTTAAAAATTAGTTAATTTCCATATTTTTTAGTGATTAAAAAAAGCGAAGGTTTTTAATCCTATATAGAATATGTTAAAAATATTCACCTCCATTTTGTCGTGAGCCCTATTTTAAAATAATAAACTACTTAAATAACCCGAGATTTCTGAAAATATGTAACGTCTAAAAAAAAATTTTGTTATAGAAAAAACCTGCACAAACACTCGCCCTTTCGCGCGGTTTTTCCATTCCTAACTTAATTTAAATCACTTTAGTGTCTATAGTATGTCCCTCTACCAATTATCCCATTTATATATATCTAAGGTAATGAGGTTGAAACAAACAATAACTAGTCTCATTTTTTTCCCCGATACGTTGGCAGTAAAATGTCAGATTGTTACGACCAAGTCGTCAAGGTGGCAATGAAACTATTATGATAATTACCTACTCGACAGCATTATATCTATCTCTCTCTCTCTCAAGGCGTGGCTATGGTTGACCTTGACGATAGTTTTACCATCCCTCCTCTCTTATCCCCCACCCCAGCTTACCTTGTCCTGTTATGTTACTGTTCCGACACGCAATAAGTCGTATGTAGTGCAGACAGGGGCGGGAAACATTGACTGTGGCAAATCTCGAAATGAGCCGAACTTGGGCCAATATTGTGTTTAAAATCGATGCGTTTTTGTTTTATTTTGGCGTCATCACTACCCATACTTTACTTAGAGAGACTTTCCCACAAACGGTTTTGTATGATCTACAGTTATTTACGCGGTTAACTCGTTCCAAACCAGCTTCGGTGACCACATTGTCTAACGCGCTACTCTCGCAGTAGACTAGATATTGAGGTTTGAATCTAGGTCGGCTGTACGAAGGGTGATTTTTTCTAAATAGATTTACACTCTACCTCCACTCAAATGCGGGTACACTTCCTCTATATATAACCTTCCTAATCCTTAAAAACATTAGCGTAATTAGTACATAAGCATATAGCCCGAACAGATTGTAAGACGTGGTGCTAAATAAAATCGTTCCAAAGCTTTCTACGCAAGTTAAAAACCCACGTAAGTCTAATGGTTCTTAAATATATATACAAATATGTTCGCTTAAAATTATAACTATAAAAATTAGTTAATTTCCCCATAGACAGACAGATGAACAGATTATGAAAATAAAACTTTAATAAAATGACACGTTCAAGGTAGAATCGACTAAAATGGCGACGACATTATCAGCTGTGTTTCAGTTTAATAGGAATCGCCTTTTTTTATGTTTAAAGATGTGCTTGATAGATGACTTTGCTAGTTCGTAAGTTTAAGCTGTGCAATCACGTATTTACAAATCCACGTGACTCAAATCCATGTAGGTAGAGGACTTACTGTGTAGGCGAATATTATCTTGCCTTTCATTTTCTTTCTATTCCAGAAACGGTCCCACATTTCGCAGTTGGTTCAATCATTCACTCAGCCAACTCACTAACACTCACAGAAAAGATTTACGATAGGAAATATGTTGATAACAATTTTGGTAAGTAACCTAAAAGGTTCAATTCTCTTTACAGATTTTGGAGACATCAACGCACAGTGAGGAAGCGAACCATTATGTAATCGACACTTAGATTAAACAAAGCTTGGCGGACATTGATTTATGGGCATTTTTAATACACTTGATTTATATAATGGAAGGACACCCCTTGCCCCCAAACCAAATCACCTTTCTATTTCTGCACCGTATCGAATGACAAATCGTGCTTCATAAAATTGACAGCCAAGAATATCTCCATGTTTTATTTATAATCCTTCAAATTATTAACTTAATCTATCTAGCATAATATAATGTGTAAAATAAGCGGAATTAGAAACAAATGCACCAGCGTTTTCTTGGGGAGTGCTTGAGAAATTAAATTGTATAAAAAATCAAATCGGTGAATCCAGACGGGAATGAAACCTTACCTTCATAGTTCGAGTTCGATATACTACTAACCCTTCGAATCAATTCTATTTTTTTATTAACACAGTTAAACACAATTTTATTTCTAACATATTTGTAATTTTTTTTCAAACCCGCTTCGGAGGCCTAACGGTCTAAGTCGGCACTCTCTTATTAGATTGACCTGCTGATGACAAGGAGATTGAGTTCAAATTCTGGTCGGATCTATTAAAGTAAGATGCGTCAGTAAAAAATTAAAAAATATAAATATTATTAACTACCCAGACCGGTATAGCTATCTGGTAATGACAAGGGGTTTTTAATCCTAAGCAAAGGATTGATTTATATTTGCCAAGACAGTTAAAATAATATAATTGGAGTCCATCCAAAACCTACTCACAAAATAATTTATTGTGGCCGAATTTGGATTATTTTGATATAATCAATTATTTAAGACCAAAAACCCCAAACAAGTATTTTTTAATTTGCATGGTTTGTGTTAGTGTGTTGACTATTTGACTATTGGCTACTTAAAATTACTTAAGTCTGAGATAAGCACAGCCAAAATATATAAGAAAAAAAATTAATCATTTAGTGAAAGAGATAAAAAAAATTATAATGTTCAAATTTATGTAGTTTTAAGTTTTTTTTTTAATTAAAACCTAGAACCAATAGATCAGCAAGCAGACGCATTACTGACGAGGGAGCTAAGCAGTATATACTCGAAATGTTCTCCATTCTGACATTTCTCAAACAAGCTGCCCTAATTAAAATCTAGAATGGTATCCTCTTGAATTCAGATCAACAAAATCCTGACTGCGAATGAATCTTTCTGCAGACACGGTCTCATTCAAACCAAAGTAGTTTCCATATTTCCCTACGGAAGGGCTTCAATCAATCACTGAAGCCCTTTCTGCAAAGAACACTAAAGATCAATGTAGTGACTTTACTAAAGCCCTTTTTGCAAGGAATTATGAAAACTATTTTTTTGTTTTGATTGGGGCCCTTTATTCAGAGAGTGATTCTTCAGAATTCTCTGTTTGTTTGAGGAAATGTTGGCATGAAGATCATTCCGTTGTGGATACAGTTCAGTCGTCTCCAAATGACTGCACTGCTGCTGAAGTGCTTGACAGGGTGGCGTATCGCCCCTCCCGCCCCCCCCCCTCATTTTTTTAAGCTAATATTAACCAAAAAAAAATTTGCACCACGTCCTACTACCAGTTTGGTTTTACGCTTATGTACCAATTACGCTAATAGTTTTAAGGATTAAGGAGTTTATATTTATAGGAAGTGTACCCTAATTTACGTGGAGGAAAGGTGGAAAACTTATTTTGGGAAAAACCACCCTCAGTACACCCGACCGAGATCCGAACCTCGATCTCCTCATCATTGGCAGTCTAGTATACTGCGAGAGTAACGCGTTAGACCATGCGGTAACCGGAGCGGGTAGCAATAATAATTTAAAAAATTAAACCAATCAAATCTATGTTATAGTCTCTACTAGTTGTACTGTCAATTAATTTCTCACCAGCAATTTTCTTCACTTGTCAATCAATGTCGATAATCGGTTTAAATCCATAACACATAATTTAATTAACTAAAATTAACAAAAAACATAAATAAACGATGAAATTGTAATGAGGTTTTTAAAATCTAATTAATTTCTAAATTACTCTCGAATTTACCCACAAATTTTGAAGGATTTTTTTGACAGGAACCTTCAGGTGAGAACCCCCCTCGCCCCACACCTCATGAAGATCCCAGATCCGTCCCCTGGTATACCCCTGGTTCTTTGTGCTGGAAATAGTCTACAACCTTGACTCTGTAACAGAACTGTTTTAGAGAATCTTGTTGTCCTTCATGGAGGGTCCCCGCGTGGTTTCCATGTGGCTCCAGGGGATACGCACACATAGACCTACAACCATAGCCTCAACACAAGAGAACACAAACAGCCTCTCCTCACACAAGGTAGGTGAGAGATCAACACGACTGACTCGCAACGCTCTCAGCCACAAGACTCGCTACCACTAATGTGTGTGATTGATACTCCCTTTCCCTCCCCTTTATCTAGAATATTGATAGTCACTCCCCCCCCTCCCTGTATTTGAATAATATGTCATTTAAACCTGCCTCGGTGGCGTAGTTAGCTAACGCGCTAGTTTCGTGTTGAGCTAGACTGCCAAGGAGGGGAGATCTCGGTCAGGTGAACTGGAGGTAGTTTTCCCTAAATGGTTTGCCACTCTCCCTACGTGCAGATGCGGGTTCACTTCCTCCCAATTCCTAACCCATTAGCGTGATTAGTACTTAAGCGTATAACCCGAACGGGTAGTAAGACACAATGCTAAATAAAATAATAAAAAAATAGATCATTTAATTCTCTCATGACTAGTACTGATATTTTCTTTAGCACCGCGTCTTACTACCCGTTCAGGTTATACGCCTATGTACTAATTACTATGATGGTTTTAGGGATTAGGAATGTTGTTAATTTAGAGGAAGTCCACCCGCATTTTCATGGAGGGATGGTTGAAAACGTTTAGGAAAAAACCACCCTCAGTGCACCCGACCGGAATCGAACCCCGATCTCTCCATCTTCAGCAGTCTAGTGCAACATGAGAGTAGCGCGTTAGACCACGTGGCCACCGAAGCAGTTAGTACTGACATTAAGGTGGGATGGAACGTAACGCAAGTTCAGTATTTTTGCAGTTTTTATAACGAAACTTTTTTAAGGGGGGGTTTGGAATAAATAAAATATTGTCAATAGATATGTTTAGTTTAATTGTCTAGATATATTTATATAAATAACTGTTGAATATAAATTGTCATCAGCATCGCGGAATTTGTACAGAAACTTAGTAAATAGAAAGAAAAGGTCCTGGCCATATGCCATTATGCTCATGATATATATTCAAGAACTGTTGAGACTAATATGTGCCGAAAATTAAACAAGCATCTCTACTTAATCAATATTTTGACCAAAAAAGAGTGTTTTATACATAAAAACAATAAAAATATGAACCTAATTTCACGTCCTTTTCCATCCCAACTTTTTTTTTATTCTCTACGGAACGCCTCTGTGGTCTAGTAGTCAGAGCTCCTGGCCACAGATCCAGTGGTATTGGACTCGATCCCCATCGCTTACAGATTTGCTGTGAATCAGTGGGTCTGGAACGGGGATGACTCAGCCTCGTGAAGACCAATTGAGTAGCTGCTTGAATGGTAAAGTAGCGGTTCCGGTCTATAAAACTGAGTTAAGTTCTGGAGAGTTAGTTGTTTTGACTACATGACACCTTCTATCCACAAAAGTTGGCACTATATTCGTCAACAGGTGGCGACCACTCTGTCGGTTATGGCTCGATTGAGATCTGATGCCATGGAGTTTTGTACTGTACGAGATTCGAATGTAGACTCTTTGGAGATAATAAGAGTTTGTTCTACTTGGTACTTCTTCCCTCGTGGATAAATGGTTTTAAATGACTCACCACTAGTCCACACACAACGATTCTTGTATATTCATTTAATGTTCCTGTAGATAAAAAACTCAGTAAATTACTTTTTTTTGTTCAATTTCCTTATACATTTGTTTTGACATCTTATTTTACCATAAATCAGGACTTTTTCTGCTCTGTTAATATTACAATATGCCTTTTATATAGTTAATCCAAAAATTTTACACACTAACTTTCTGGAATATAAACATATACTACTACTACTATAACTACTTGTCCTGTTATTGATCACTACCAATTTACCTCGACCTGTGCCTGTTAGCAGCTCTCTCTACTATGTATCAATACCATTATTTAATTTATGATAACTTATAACTATACTTGTCCCTCTTTCCCTATTGAAGTTATTTTGGCTTTATAATTTTTTTTCCTTTTGATATGCCTACTTTGGTCTTAGATCTAACTTAACCTAAATTATACCTAGTGCCATTGTCTAAACAATCAGTTTATATATTTTCCTTGTAGGGAGTTCCATTTTATTTTTCTTCTCTGGTCACCTACTACCGTGGCCAGTCGACATCCCTGGAGTGCTCGATAGCTCCAGCCCAGCATCATGCTTGTTCCCATTCGACCAGGGCTCTTTGAGTAAGGAACAACTTCAGACGTCTCATTTGTATCCACTTTACCTTCCTTCTCCCCTAGCTGGTATTCCAGGCGTCCCTGGTTCATCGACGATATTCATCACTGGTATTTGAGTTTTAATATTTTTTAATAACGCTATTATTATTATTATTATTATTATTATTATTATTATTATTATTATTAGCACCGCGTCTTACTACCCGTTCGGGTTATACGCACTTACGCTAATGTGTAATGGTAGGGTGATTGTGAGATGAAATGGAGGACCTACAGTTTAACGTGGAATCCGAACCACGGTGGAGGCCTGGCATTCCTCACATTCACAAGTTGTGATTAATACACGTCTTGTCAGAGGTGAAGGAAGGGTTTGGTAATCAGATAAATCTGTGCCGGGACCGAGGTTGAACCCCGGACCCCTAGCACAGAAGTCCGACACCTTACCCCTAGACCACCAGGTCACCAATAACGCTATTAAGATTCTCACTTAGAACAATCTTTACTCCATAAATAAAGAGAATTAGCTGGCCAATTAGACAATGATTACCTATGCTTGACATGGCTACTGTTTTAGTTGTTACTATAAACAGCAGAACTTACTTGATTAATCATTATTTCTACTTTAGTTTTAGATCGATTACGCCGCTCGAAATTAAACTTACATTTGACAGCCAACAACGTCTTAGGACTTTTATTCATCAGATAAGAATTGAGCAAAAACATATTTTCCAGTGTCGAATGGGTTGCATGGTCGTAAGTTGTTGTCAAGACAGTTGAAAAAATAAAAAACAAAGGTGTTTGAAAATATACCAGAATTGAGATCCTGTATTCAGATACCGCCTTCATGTATAGTATTAGCATTATTTTTACGTTAGCAAAAGCATTAGTTCAATTTCAAGGCTATAAGTTAGCCGACCTTAATCTAAAGAGAAAGGAATGGAATGGTAAGTCTGGAGAAATGCACCCGCATTAGTGTGAAGAGTGGATAGGTAAAACCAATTCCCAACTCACACTGCCGATATTATTTTTGTTTCATTAACTCTTGCTATCCCGTTTGGGCTTATACGCATTACTCCAATGAGGTAGTGACAATGAAGGTAGATTTAGAATATATGTACCAGAATTTGCGTGGATGGGAGGGGTGGAAAACATTTAAGGAAAAAACCCACCCTCAGTACACCAAGCCTGGTTCGAACCTCGACCTCCTGTCACCGGCAAACCAGGCTAAACGAACTAGACGTTTAAACACGTGTCAACCGACTCAGGTAACTACTCTAATGGGGCAGGGATGGGAAAGGTATAATTTAGAGAAATTGTACCCGAATTTGCGTAAAGGGAGAGTGGAAAATCATTTGGTGGAGTGGGAGTCAATGTTCTTAGTCTGGGTTTTAATCTAGATCTCCACATCACCCAGACAAGATGAAACTGGCGCCTTTATTCACATTCTCACCGGTCCGATCAAGTAACTTTTTGAACCGACAGTTAAGATTCTTCCTATGACGATCTACCTATAGGTTCCTTACATAGAAGTATGTTAGGAAGAGCAGTTCTGAAAGATGTTAAAACCACTTTCATATATTTATACGTCAAGTCATGTGATCTCCAGCTATCAATGTTGATAGATAATATCAATACTTATAAATTTATACTAATAATTATATAATAATTTTATCAATGTTGATCATAAAAGAAAAGTTTTTATCTTTTAAGCCAGTGATTTCCAATATTTTTCAACTCGGGCCCCTAGAATTGTCAAGGTACACTAAGTTTTTTTGAGGAGAGATTGTATCATTAAAGACCGCCTCTATGATCTAATGATCAGAATTTCTGGTTACAGATTCAGAGGTCCCGGGTTCACTCCCCCGGCACTTCCAGAATCTTCTGTGAAAGCAGTGTGTCTGGTATGGTGTTGACTCATGAGGACCAATGAGGAGCTACTTGAATGAAAAAGTAGCGGCTCCGGTGTAGAAAATAGAGATTAACGGCCGGAGGGCTCATTGTGCTGTCCACAGGACACCCTCTATCCACGGAAGCTGGTACTACCTCCACCAACATACGATGGCCATTGGGTCAGAATGGCTCGATTGTGGGCTGACGCCATGGAGTTTTTTTGTATCATTAAAAAAACTATTATTAAGATTGTGTTTAAAAGTTCTATAGCTAAAATTTTAATGATTTTGTAAAGCTATTTTTTTTATATAATGTTGATCATGGTACTAAAAAGATTTATTTTTACTGCTCAATTTTATTCTTGCTTATTTTTCTTCCCCCCCTCCCCTCCTTTCCACAATCCCTCGGCACATCTGCTGATCTTTCACGGCACACCGGTTGAAAAACTCTGTTCTAAATCTTTTTCCTACCAAAATCCTACTATATACATATTTAATATATGTATGTATTTTTAAAAGAAAACACTCAAAAATCCAGTAAACTTGGAATATCCAACCACTCATTAAACATGTTCATTATATAGACGTATTATAGATTCAAGGAGATCCACCCAGTCTGTTGTAGGCTATGTAAAAACGGACGAATGCGTCAGGTCCTGACTCCTCTCCTAATATGGTCATTCCGATCAAGGTCACTCGACAACTGGGCGTGGTGGCGCCCTCCATATAAACGGGCGGACATATTATCTGCAAACATTGGATGGGAAAACAGTGATCATGTGTGAACTTCTCCTTCAGGATCCTCGGGTCAGGTTCCTTCCTCGGTCCACAAGGCCTTATGTCCATCCAGTTCATTTTGATGAAATTGAAACTATTTCATAACTGGAGTTGAGTTCTTTCTCATTAGGATGGGATTCAATCTATTTATCTTAAGAGCCCATCTCAACCACTAATGCGGCTTAAACCAGATGTAGTGTGCAGTTTTATGTATTCTACTTTCTTTTTTTAAATAGTGGAATTGTGAACAGTGAAACAATTTTATAATATTTTTTAAAAAATCAAAATAATTAAAGAATAAATATACTTGGCAACATTTTATAAATAAATATATTTGGGTTTGAAAACAATAAAAAATATTTACAAAATGTTTTAAAAAAGTACAAAAAATTAAACATTTTAGATTAAAAAGACATAGGAATTGAGAATAATTAAAAAAGTACAACAAATTTAAAATTAATATTTTGGAATTAAAAACTATTATTATTAGTAGTAGTAATCAGCCTCGGTGGTCTTGGGGAGTAAAGTGCTTTACTCAGGACGCGATGTTCGTGGGTTCAAACCCGGCTGAGGTCGACGGATTTGTCTTGAGTGATAAGAATCCGTAGCACAACTTTCTTTGGAGGGAAAGTAAAGCCATCGGTCCCATGTCGATCGTGACCTGTAAAAGAACCCTGGAAGTTTTGTGAAAATACCTTTTTGGCCAAATTTTATGGGTACTTTCACGCTTGCTCAAATAAATTCAGTGTGAAAGGCCAAGAAGAACCACTACTCTTCCTGAGTTCCTTTAGAACATCGAATTTCTACCAGATTGTACAGGCAACCCTAACCAGCCCAAGGGCTGAATGCACAACCAGCTCCGGCTGGATAGAAATAACATCAAACCAACATTCGGGTTGTTGACTTATAAAAAAGAGGCCATTTTGATGGAATGGTATTTATCTGAAGAATATATATATTTTCTTTCAAATTGCATTCATTTATTTAATAAAATGGGAGCCCACTTCGATGGCTACATGATCTAACGCGCTACTCTCGCAGTAAGCTGGACTGCCGATGATAGGGAGATTGAGGTTCGAATCTTGATCAGGTGTACTGAGGATGTTTTGCTCAAAATGGTTTTCCACTCTCCCTTCACGCAAATGTGGGCACATTTCTTCTAAATATTACCTTCCTAATCCCTAAAACCATCAGCGTAATTAGTACATAAGTGTAGAAACCGAAGGGTTAGTAAGACGCGGTGCTAAAATAAAGATGAGGGGAATAAATAAGTCCAGAACACAGGTTTATTTCGAAGACGAATGATCTACCTTACTGTAGAGCAGTGGTTCCCAGCATTTTATAGGATTTGAGCCCAATTTTTGTCTTTGAGACCATCATCATCATGACCTACAAGTGTTCATAGCCTAGTTTTTAAATTATCAATTTCACTAAATCTTACTACCAGTCAGGGCTATCCTTATTTAATTACATTTATAGGGTAGGTATAATTTTAAGGAGATGTACCGTTTGTGTGAAGATAGAAGGAGGAAAATTGTTTAGGAAAAATCCTCCCTAGTAGCCCCAGTCGGAATTTAATCCTGACCTCATCACTAACAAGCCAAACATTTCAAAAGATAATCAAAGATCCCAGGGGGTATTTTAAAATATATTATAGCAGTGCCACGCTACTAAACACAAGGCTCTTACAACAAATTAAGCCAGCAAGTAACTGTCAGCGTTATAATAACCAAAAAGAACATAAACAGTAACCTAACAGGTTTGTTTTATTATTTTAATCACCTACATTTCTATTTGAATTTTACATTTTCCAGTCATTATAATTACTTAAAAATGTAAACATAACCATCACGATTATCAACTGTTTTCAGCCTGTGGCCGGGTAAGTTAAGTAAAATGCCCCCATCTTCCTATATCCTTCCACCATTCTTCCTCCTTTAATTGCTTCCATTTTACCCCACTTACTTGCATACTTTCTGTTATCTGCGCCTCCTAGTTCATCCTTTTCCTCTCTTGCAGTCTTTTTTCTTATAAATTTCATTTCCATAATTTTATTTGGCATTCTCTCTTTTTCATCCTCATTACATGCATATACCATCTTAGTCTTGCTTCCTCTACTTTCTAATGTACAGTACTCCCTGTACCCCCATCTCTTTCCCGTATAGCTTCATTCCTAATCCTGTTTCTGCTCATGACATGCTCCTTACAAACTTCATTCCCATGGCTTCCACTTTCCTAGTCTCTCTTAAATTCAATGTTTATGTTTCTGCTGCATATATGACAATGGGTACAAAGTACATCCTGTACAACACTTTCTTACACTTAAGGCCACTTATCTTCTCCATAGCAGGTATTTTATGCACCTATAGAACAACTCTCCCTGCTGTCCTCTTCTCATTAGATCCTCTCTAATTCCACCTTTCATCTCAATCACGTTTCCAAGATAATTTACGCTATGTAATTTTCTCAGCTCTATTCCACCCAACTTTATAGCTTTACTAGGCCTTATCCTCTTCCTATCTTATCCTAAGATAAACATAAAGCTATCACCTCAACCAGAATTGCGACCCAGAATAAAGTTGCGAACCCCAGGTTAGTCACCACTGCTGTAGAATAAAACATCATTATACATACGGAGGTAGTCAAACCCAGACTGTCTGCTTTATTCAGTACTTCCGCCATGGAGAATCCTTCAGGCTGATTAAAGCCAACATATCCTAGGTCAGACGGTTTTAGAGGTCAATAATAATTATCATGGTCCGAAACAAAATATAATTCGTCGTGAATTACAGGTTACCTGAGAACACGGACATTTATTTACCAAACAGGTTGGACATAGAGGTGTGTGTGTGTGTGTGTGTGTGTGTGTGTGTGTGTGTGTGTGTGTGTGTGTGTGTGTGT